>JAAXYX010004062.1:0-12978 GCA_036851915.1 Ptenothrix huangshanensis | reverse complement strand
TGAGGAGTGTAATCCCAAAATTTTGTAGCAATTAGGTAACTATTACTCGTGTTATACCACAAATACTGTGTATCACAACTTATGCCTAACCCTGTATAACGGTAAAATATTTATGAAGGAATGATAATATTTCAGGACTGTAAAGGAGACACCTGCGTCCGATGAATTCTTGGAAGGCGTAGTCAACTCTTGCAGACACATTCAACTCTCCCTATTATTTTTCAATCAGCTCTACGCGCACATAATTTTTGGCACCAAGATTTTGTGTATTTCTGTTGCTTGTATCAATTTGGTCTACGCAAGTTTGTTCTTATCGCAGAATCCATTTGTTGGTTGCTTCAGTATTTTTCTTACAGCATGTGCTATCTCTGCATACGCAATTGTTTACAACGAAGCATTTCAAATTCCACAGAGATTGAATTCGATCATCAATTTGACCTTACTAGTAGCAACATCCAAGCATCAAATGTGCGGTAGTCAAAAGGATTTGTTAGTTGCGTCCGCCAGATCCGTTAGACCTGTGGGTGTACAGGTAGGCATGTTTCATGTATTAGAAAGGAAGTCCACCCTAAATTTCTTGACGTTTATTTTGAAGTATACTGGTAGGTTATTAGTTGCACTCAGGTTAAATACTTCATACACACCTTTCATTTCAAACTAAATACAACTTCGCAATACTGTGTGCAATATTAATTTCATTAAAGGTAAAGAAAAAACCGTTGTTCTTAAGCATTTAAAATTACTCTTTTTATAATTTATGGAATAAAATCTAGCCAAAAATAAAGCCTTTCAAGCTTTTGTTTCATTTCATTCGGTTCGACCTTTCCGTTTTATCGTTCTGGGACTGTTTCGTCGGTAGAGTGAAGTATTTTTTTACAAGAATTTTTTCAAGAAATGTAAATTTCATTGTGAAACAACTTCAACATAACACTTTTGAATAATACGAATTCTCACTTCTTGCATTGTGTACCTAATTACTGAAGCAAGGATATAGCAACCCCTCTTAATTACATATGAAAAACCTAGCTTATGTAGTTACTTCACAAAAACTTCCGCAGAGCATTTTCCAACTACTGCTTTTTTAGAGTACGAACAATTTTGTAAACAATTTATATGATTTTGAAATGTTATTTAACCCAGGTTGTTATAGAATATTTCCAAAAAGTCGTCCGCACTCCAAAGAAATCAACAATACCTACTAATTAAAGCTGTGGTAAAAATATTTTTCTAGCGGTTCGTTTCTTTCTGAACTCTAACCGAGTCCCTAATTAACTTGTGTTTCGAGATCGGATACAAATGAACTGCCCCCAACAACCGTTGTACACTTGTCCTGGAAGCGTGCATAAAAATCATGCAGGTTATAGGAAAGTCGAGTCGTACATTTACTTCAGTTAAAATTGGGTAGCTGAAACAATTTTATGACATTTTAATCAGTAAATTCGTTTTAAAAGCTCCATGGTATGAGCGCCTGTATTGAAATCAAATAATGCTCATTAATTTACTCGTTCAAAAATATCACATAAATAGCTTAAAATATGCACTACATCATTTAGCTTGAATGGTATCAACTTCCTCAATTAGTAATTTCGCACCTACCTACATACAGCGGTCATTAGAAGCTAATGACAGGATAAGGAAGCAATGTTGGTGAATACCACTGCAGTGCTATTTTGTGCACTCGTGCTTAGTTTTTGCAACTTGTCATGTAATTATTGCAGTCCTTTTGTATTGACTGGTTCGATTTTTTCCTCTTTAAAATGAAAGATAAATGCTAGACCAATAATTATGGGTGCAAAATTTTCAATTAAAGTTTGGGGTTAATGTTTGAGCAAACTGAGTCTTTAAATTCTCCGGTGAACACTCAGGATGCACAATAGCATTATAAAACTCTCAAAACTGCTTCCTGCTTTTGAGTTTTTATACATAATCGGTTATTAAGCCTTTTTTACAAAATTAAAGGCTCATTTGCACGTCATTTTAACTTTACTATACTATTGAAAACGAAGCCACAGGGGAAAATAGGATGTTTAAGCAATTACTTCTGAGCAACTTTTAGGAAGTAAAAAAAGAAGTTGAAGGAATAAAATTCATTTCTACAGCAAACTTGACTATTGTTCTATTCTTGAAGAATGCTTAGTAAGCAAGACGCTAAATTTTTGCTAGTTTTAATTAGGTTTCTATCAAATATAAACATTTTACCCATTCAAGTAAATCCAGGATTAGGAACAATTCAACGACAGACAAAGAGCTGGAGAAAATTAAATTGGATCACATATCTCGTAATTACCAGTGCAATTGTATTTTTCCAATCCGTTCGCTTCATGCAGTCCATTCTGTATCCGGAAAATTTTGTAGTACAGCATTTTTCGATTCAATTCACCGTTTCACTTGGAGGACTAATTTGTACCACTTTCGGATTTCTACAGTTTGTGATTTGGCCGGAAGCAACTGTTAACATTTTCAATCAACATTTTCGGAATTTCCCGTGTCCATCTGGTAATAGTGGTTCTAATTTTAAGAGACCCTTTATCAGAAACAGACATATCGGGCAAGTCTCATGCTATTCTGTGCAAGAGTTACTCGTCTTGGTTTATCCACTAGCTGCAAATGTTGCAGTTGCTCTGATCATCACTATCTTTACAATACATCCGAGCATGAACATTTTATTGTACTCGACTTTAAGCAAGCGCAATAAAACTTTGGCAATGTTCAGCATCCTACTACCAATTGAGTTGTTAGCAGTTGGGTTTTGGATCAATAACAGTCTTTTTGGAGTGATATCACAAGCCTTGTATTTTTTAAAAATGGATCAAAATACAAATGACTTGCTACGCAATTTGAAAACAAGGTAGGGACAAATTAAGTCAGTATTTTGTGTGAAATATAATTTATGCGTTTATGTGGTCGTCGGCACATTGGTTTATGACATTGCTCTTTCTATTTCAGGGATGCAAAAAATAACCCATGGTCGTATACATTCTTGGCTGACGTTGTAACTTCTTGCAGAAATATTCAGTTCTTCCTTATCCTTTTTAATCAACTCTACGCCCATATCATTTTTGGCACCAAAATTATGTGTATTTCTATTAGTTGTGTTAATTTGGTCTACGCATGTATGTTTTTAACACAAAGTGTATTTGTTGGATGCTACAGTATATTTATTACAGTATGTGGTTTCGCCACGTATGCCGTTGTTTACAACGAAGCATTTAAAATTCCACAAAGAATGAAATCGATCAGAAATTTTACTTTAGCTATTTCGAAACAGCAAGTTGGTGACGGTCAGAAGAAGTGGTTAGTAGCATCTATCAAGTCGGTTAGAGTTGTGGGGGTACAGGTTGGCATATTTCATGTGTTGGAAAGGAAGTCCACTCCTAATTTCATTACGTTTATTTTAAAATACGCCGGCAGGATGTTAGTCGTATTTAGATTACATGCTACTTTATACACACCACTATTAGTGTCAAATTAAATGTTTGAACTTAAATATAGGGTTTGCGATAATGACTTCTAAGTCAACTTTTACGCCTGAAGTACTGAAAGCAAAAAATTAAAATTAAAATTTTTACAAAATCGCCATAATTGGCAAAAAGTCGTTATCCCGATGTGTTTTGCATTTTGGTGATGCAAGGAGCAAGTATTAATTGTTTAAGTATTTATACATGATATTTTTAATGATAAATAACATACTGATAAATAAATTAAATTAAATGACACAAGACATTGATAAATAAAATAATTTTGGAATAATAATAAGGTAATGACAAAAAATACCTTCGCTCCATATTTAATAGATAAATAAATTAATTCATGCCAATGATACGCAGTGGTTCCTAATTATAAAACGCATTCCCTCTTACTAAAATCATATAAAACAAATGTGCAAAATATGGTATCTTTAGTAAATTGATTTTCTTCTTCTGATTTTCTCAGCGCTCTGCTTTGATAACAAGTAACGCTACAATCTGATTCACCACAAAATCAATGAAAATAGGCGTCGACTCACGCTCTAGCATCTGAAAACCTCCAACTTTTACACCTTCTATTTTTAAGGAAGTGGTTGATGCAAGAATAGCTCGTCGATTCCGCAACAGCTGCAGTTTTTGTGCTAAAATATTCATGGCACTAATTAATGACTGGTGCTTAAGAGGGATGACATAAGCGTTGTCAAACATCAGAATGAAAATCATGAAGGCGTCGACACAGAAAACAAGACCAGCAGCCGATATAAAGAGATCAGATGGAAAGAAACCTATGGCAATAAATCCCATCAAAACTCCCATGCATATCAAAAGCTGCTTGAATGTAAAAACTATTGTGCAGCTACACTTGTTGAAGTGGTTTGTAAGTAGCTGTAGTATTCGGATTTGTTTGCAGGTTTCATTTAAGTTGATTATTCGATTGATTTCGTTGAAGCTACATGAAAAGAAGCAAACTCAATGACCATTCACCATTAGTCATCTCTGTATCATCTTAAATATCTTTAATAATATTAAAAAAATAGTTGAGAGACTGATTATACCTGCATGTGTTGATTTCGTGCTTAATATTTGATGTTAGCATATCGAGCTTAAAATTCATGAAATCAATAAATAAAACAATAATAATGATAGAGTGATACGAGTGACTAAGCCCTATCAGGTAATGTAGAATATCAGCAAAAACACAAAGCCATTCAATGTAGACGCTTAGCTCCATTTTCATGATACGGGAAACTATGGCATACATAAAGATTGGCAGATGTTTATCCCATAAGTGAACAGGGATGTATACGACTACCATAGGAAATATTCCCAGTGGGAAGTAAGTGACAATAAATTGTTTGATGCTTCTCTTCTGTGATCCCTGACAATTATCTACAGAGAAAAACAAAATAGAGTAATATTTTTAGAATACATGTTCATGTATGGTATAACATTTTACTTATGATTTCTTGTTTTGTCACGAACCTGACTTCAATTCAGATGTAGTGAAAATTTGTTGCAGTAGCTCTAAATATAATTCCGGATACTTGTAAGTGATCCATATTGCAGCAATGACGGAATATCCTTTCATCAACAATAATATGAATCCGAATGGACGATAGTACATTTTCTCATTCTCAATTGGAAACAAAATCATGCATGCTAAGGCAGCTGCTTGGGACAAAAACTGAAGTGTTGACAAAACTATTCCCAAAATATGGACAAGAAGCTTCCACTTAGTTTTTAACTGTTTTAAAGGAATAAATTTTATTTCTGAATTAAGATTCTCCGTCTCAATCATTTCAAAAGGCAATAAAGTTAATTTGGATAAAATAATGTAAGTTTTGATATTCAACTTCAAATGTTTTTGAAAAGTATGCATTTTGTAATCTTGTCCTTTTATTTTTTTTCTATTGAATTGTATTTTGCCGGTAAACGATATCTGCGCCAGAAATGTTACTTAAACTTAAAATAAGCCAAAGCTAGGAAATTACCTAATAAAGTAGAGTTGTAATATTTTTATTTAATCTACACTTGCAGATGATTGAAGTGAGAAATGGCTCGAATGATCTAAACATAAATGTAAGCATTATATAATCGAGTATAAAATTGGCCAATAAATACAGCGATTGATGTCATTGTGCTTAAACAAATCAAACTTCTAATCATCACAGTTTGTAAGTTTTACGTAATTGTTTATTAAAGCCTACATTTGAGCGTTTATATTCTCAATCAGATTGTACATAAAATGGCATAATAATAATTGTAATATGTTTTTGTTCTTTGACTTGTGTTTATTCAATCGAACTTATTTCATGGTAAAGGTAGTTGTGTCAATCAGTGAAAAACAACTTTCAAATCCAATTTGCCTGTATTGAGCGATTCTGAGACATTTAGTAAAGGATAGATACAAACAAGCAAATTAAAATGTCTGAATAAAATTGACTTTAATGGTCGAATTTAACTTGTGTAAGTATTTATATTTTCAATTTCAATGTCAACATGTAAAGGACATGGCAACACGTCCAATGTAAAATACATTCTCTTTAAAGTTACAAAACAGTCAGGTACAGTTTTTTGCGTAGGTCATTTTTGTAACGACGCCAAATAATCTGGCCAATGGGAGTCTAGATAATCTGGGTAAAGTTCGGCATTTAAACCAAAAGCCTAATGAGTCCAAACTTGAGTTTTGGTTTACTCAAAAAATTTGTTTGAATATTTTTGATTTTTAGCGTATATATGCTTAAGCAGGTGTTTTTATTTTTAAATGGAATTTTTGGTGTTTTATGAAAATATTCATTTCATTTATTTTGTATATTGTCGTTGATGAATGGAAAGCATTTTTCTTATACCTCCCATGCTAAATAATTTTTTTCAAAAATGTTATGGTATGCTAATGTTTTTATGTTTTGTTATAATTACTATAAGGATGTGATATTTTCCATAACCACTGGCTGTTCTCTATTAACACTGAATTTTTACAAACATTAACTAACCTTTGTTTGATAACGTAATAAAATTGTAGGTAAAATCATCCGTTTTTTAAATGGCCCGCAATATTTTGTACAGTAATCCCTTTCTGGGTATTTCATGTTGTAGGTAACATCTATCACTTTTTGAAGGTGGGTAAATTCCATGCCTTTTAAATGACCCACTCGCAAGCGTTGGCTGTTATAATTTTCAATTTTATTACTTACTACAAAAACCATAATACGTAGGTACCTATTTTTGTTGTGGGTAAAAGTAATTTAAAAGTGGGCCCTTCGTAGGTTTGAGTTGAGTATGGGTAAAAATCTTTCATTTGAGTGAAAGTCAACATGCTCATTGCAGGCAATTTTAATTTATTTCTTGGTTCATAATATTCATGCCTCATATTAGTAAAAAGTAAGTTTTACTAGCTCAATAAGCACCTGTTATGAACATTAACGTCTGAAAAGAGCTCGTAGGCGTCGTAGGTTATGAGAAAGTCAAATCGCTTATTCAAGTTTTTTAGCAGCTGAAGTTAGCAATACATAATTGCAAAGTCAATTTGACTGAACAATCAGTCAGTAAATTAGTTTTAAAAGCTCTATTGGCACCCTTCCTGAAAATACAATTATTTACTACTTGCTCCCACACCCAACAATTCAACTACATACTACAATTATATATTATGAATACTCCCAAGTGTTTACTGGTGTCACTAGTTATCATTTATGATCATGCTAAAAATGTGCCTAAATTTTTCCAGAATGATTTTGATCTAAGCTTTAGCCAGTCCGAGCCGGAATTAATGTGCAAAATTCTATACCATAACCGCCTTCATATTCAGTATCAACAGCGGAATGAATTTTCATTGCCGTGTAGCATAACAAAAACTGCTCACCGGTATTAGGAAAGCTTAGCGGTTACTTTCGGGCACGAGTGTGAACGTTTACATATACAGCTGGATTGCTAAGCACTCCTCGTTGCTCCATTACTTAACATTTGTTCATTAATAAATTCAGTTATAATTGTTAATTTTTAGTAGTTATAAATGATTATTTTAAAGTTTCTACCCAATTGTTAGTTATACGAAAATATTTATAATACAGAGTTGTCTTGTACATCGATTATTTTTACGAGCTATTCAGAAAACCCAACGGCCAAAGGTGAAAAGTGATACATAATACATAATGTTCAACTGATGGAGTGAAAAAATTAAATTGTTCCACATTATCAAAATTACCCCCATATTTTAAAACTTTGCTGAAGCAAACAATAAATTATTTAAGTGCTGAATCTCACTACAAACAGCCACTCAACTATTTTAATAGCTTCTTAAGTATTCGATAATTATATCTACTGTTCATTTCAAGAGTGCTCGTGTATTATATTCGATTCAAGTTTGGACTTCAACCGTTTGCACAGTTTAGCCTTCCTCATCAGTTCATGCTAATCATTGCACTGCTTATCAGGTCATTAGGAACCAATGATAATAAGCTTCAGTAGTGTAAACGAATGCTAAAAAAGTCGAAACAGGAAGTCGCACTTATTGTTAGCTTGCTAGCATTTTGTGGCAGTATGTTTGTCCTCTTTTACCGGAGGCAAAAATAATGTCAAACGTTGGTAAAAATGTATGCAATTAATAAGACGCAACAAACATCCAGGTTAAAAGAATGAATCGGGAAAACAGCTGAATTTTAAGTCTACGTTTAGTGTTTGAAAAATAAAGAGGGGTATTTGAGTGAATTCGTTGATCATTTCTTAACGCTATTTTAATATATTAAAGTCGGTGAACAGACAAAAATGCGCATACCCAAATTTCACTGGAAGTAAAAGTCCAAGGCATATTAAATGCAGAGCTGTGTAGTCCAGCTTTACTTGAAAACGATTTTAAACAGCTTTAGCAGTAGCTTATATGCCACTAAATGTGACCAAAAAGAGTTTAAAGGATTTTTTAAGTTGAATTTACGAAAGCACCCGGCGAAAGAAAGCAAATTGCTAAACAAATCTACCATCACTGTTTACCCCATGATACTTTTCTAGGAATAAATGACCTGAGACAAATATCTCCTTGTTTTGAAAAGCGATTTTAAAAGAACAGCATCAATCTTTCGTCAAAACCCCTATAGGTTGATATCTAAAACGTCTTTAAGAAATGTAGAAAAAACGAACCACAGCATCAAACGCAAAGCTATTTAAGAAGCATGCTGTGTATACAGGAATGCAAACTTTTCTTTAATGTAATTGGATTTCTATCAAAAATTAATATTTTACCTATTCAAGTGAATTCGTGTTCAGGAACAATTGAGAGACAGACTGTAAAATGGAAGCAACTAAACTGGTTCCTGTACCTCCTTCTTAGCACTTCAGTTGTTATATTCCGGTTTGCTCGATTTTTGCAATCCATTATTTACCCGGAAAATTTTGTTGTCTATCATTTTTCGATTCAGCTCTCGCTTTCGCTTGCAGGCTTAGTTGCTACCTTTTTTCCCCTTCTACTCTTTGTAGTTTGGCCCGAAACGACTGTACTTCTATTTAACCAACTGTTTCAACGTGATCAATGCATCGCTATTTATAAAAGTACTAATACATTCACCATAAAGCGAAGACTTTGGCAAATATCACGGTATTCGCTTCAAGAGCTACTCGTCTTGTTCCTTCCTATCTTTGGAAATGCGGGAGTTGCGATGCTAATAATTGTCTTTGTGGTCGATCCGAGTATGAACATTTTATTGTACTCCACGTTGAACAAGATTAATCACACTAGTACACTCTTCTTCACTCTACTAACAATTGAGTACATAACGACAGCATTTTGGGTAAACAATGCTGTTTTTGGTTTGATATCACAGTCCTTGTATTTTCTAAAAATTGAAAACATTACGAAGGATTTGCTATTTCTTTTGAAACAGAGGTAGAAAACAAGCACAAGTTTAATTCACTCCTTTTCATACTTTTAACTACATGTGTGGTAATTTCTCGATGTTTAATGGTTTTTTCAGGGCCGGAAGAAAGACCAAAACGACTCATTTGTTCTTGGAAGACGTAGTCAATTCTTGCAGGCATATTCAGCTCTCACTATTACTTTTCAATGATCTCTACGCTCATTTAATTTATGGTACCAAAATTGTGTGTATCTCTTTAGCCTGTGTCAATTTAGTATACGCAAGTTTGTTCTTAACACAGAATCCATTTATTGGATCTTTTAGTATTTTTATTACTCTAGATAGTAGCATGGCATACGTAGTTCTCTACAACGAAGCCTTCAAAATTCCAAAGAGATTGAAGCTGATCAAGATTTTGACCTTAACGTCTTTCAAGCACCAAGTTGGAGGCGGACAAAAGAATTGGCTGGTTGCGTCTACTAAATGTGTTCGGATGGTTGGTGTGCAAGTGGGCATGTTTCATGTATTGGAGAGGAAGTCCACACCGAATTTCATTACATTTATTTTGAAGTACACTGGCAGGTTATTAGTTGCATTTAGGTTACACTTTTGATACACACCGCCCCTTATTATAGGGCTAACTTTGTTTATCGTCGTCTTAGCTACCACAAAAATGCGAGTTGAAAATGTAAATAAATGGGCTGATGTTGATTTGATATTATGAATGTTGAAACGAGGCGACCGAGTTCGAAAGTTTATTGGTGGTCATTATCAGGCTGTAAAATAAAATCAACAAAAAGAAAAATAAATAGAAGCTTGTTTAGTACAATATCAAAAGCAAATCTTACTCCCTGTCTGTATACAGTGAAACTTCGTTATAACGACACCTCACGGGACCGATTTTCTTGGACGTTATAGAGAAGTGACGCTTTAAGCTATAACATCAGACGTTATAGGATGCTACGTTCGGTTACATAATCAACTATACGATTGGAGACGAAAATGAAATACGTGCTACCGTAACTGCGTTTTTGAAAATCAATAGACGCTTTATTGTATTATTTAAAGATTTAAATAAGCTCTTCGTTTCTTTCTTAGTTGTGTAGTGACAATAATTTTTCTTTTAGTTTCTAATGTAAAACTATTCCCACAGTTCAAGAAAGAATACACTTGATTTGCATGGCCATATTTAAACACAGCAGTGATGGGAGGTTAAATTGACGTACATTGTCTCATGTTGATCGTCACAGCAATTTTATTATTAGCAAAAAAATATCTGGACACGTTAGCATAAGTTAATCGTTGCATGAAACTACGTTTCTTAGTCATTAGATGCAACAATCTAACTTTATTTCATTTTACATAATTACTGCGTTATAATTTAACAAGTTCATTTTACTTGTAAATGTTTAATTATATATGGCAGCTAAAGGTACGTGCAAACCAAACATGCATGACGTTATAAAGTTTCCAATTTAAATGTGAATGCAGCCATGGGGCAGGCTGCAGCATGACATTATAGCGAGAATGCCGATATAAGGGTGAAGTCATAACCGCAAATTTTACATTGGAAGGCATAGGCTTTTTTACGGGAACACATATAAAAGTCGTTATAGCGAAAATTACACTATAACGGCGGTCGTATATAAAGAAGTTTCACTGTATATAATTTTGTTATTTCATTTTAATTCTTTAACAAGTACCAACTATCATCTGTAGTATTTTGTTAATGAAAGTTTTTACAATCCAATTAATAACAAGAAATTATAAAATATCTCAACACGTTTAGAATTGTATTTTAATGTGTTTGACATTTTAGCATATTAGCAAGATTTAACGATCGAAACAGAGTAAGTATGAATATTTAATTATTACCTTTCAAACTTTTCATAAAAGTGATTTTGTAAAATAACTTTACAATATTTTTAAATATTTTAAATATTTTAAAGATTAAATACTTATATTGGATTATTTCTGTATATAGACTAGAAGTTAGATTTGATTTTGAAATTGTACTATACAAGCTTCCATTTATTTTTATATTTATTTATTTAATTTTATAGCCTGACGATGACTATTAACGAAATTCCGTATCCGGTCGCATCGTTTTAGCATTCATAATATCAAATCAACATCAGCCCACTTATTTACATTTTCAACTCGTATTTTTGTGGTGGCTACGAAGACGCTAACGAAAGTTAGCCCTATAATATGTTAAAAACGTTTATCATTTTGATTGCTAAGGTTGCTGTTATTTGACATTATTAATTCTACGTATTGAATGTATCTTTAACAACGTTGGATTTTCACTAGCTCTTGCAGAATTGTTTGGCCTTGTGGACCTGAAAAAACTTGAACTCATATTTGTCATGTTTTTAAAACATCTGTGTTTTTTGTGTTTAAAAGAATTGCGTCGTTTTGCTATACATAAAAAAATGTGCCCCTTTCGTATAAATTAAAAAATGTGTCATGCAGACCTTACAGAAGGAAGTGTATTTTCAAAATTTCTTTGTCGGTCTAGGCCTACGTGGCAAACGCCTAGTTACGCTACTGCATAATTTGTCGGTGATGATTGAAGCAACCAGATTGTCGTGAGCAAATGAGCAAACCTCCTAAATAGTTTAAACAACGATGGCAACTTTCAGTGAGATTTGAGTGAATGAAAATGAATGACAATGACTGGTGTGAATGACTGAAGGAGAAAATGGTTGAAAATGGTTGATAAATACAAAGGTTTGTTGAGTTTAATTAATAAAATAAAAAGTAAAATTGTCAAGTTAAACTGTGAAATGAAACAACAATAATTATGATTAATGTTAGGAGAACATTCTCCTACCAGTCTCAAGTCGTCAGTGAGTTGAAGTTGCTTGGGTTCTTCTTGCTGTAGGTTGTTAGTCGATAAGTATTTTTAACTTAACTGATTAAACAAATAGACTTCAATTGGAATAAAGACATTGTGCTTGCTTAGAATTGAGTTGATATTTAAATGACTTAATGTATTTAACTTATTGGAATAGTCAACACTAAACACAAGTAAATAATTAATTACATGTAATTACTTTTGATTACAATAACAAATGACAGTTGACTTCACGTGATGCATTCATGCAACTATTGACTATTAGTTGAATTTGACACTGCGAACAAGGATATATGCATAATCTTAAATAGCTTGTAGACACATTATACAAATGCCTATGACGAGGCTCAAGACTCGAACATGACTAATATTCAAACTTAAATAAAACATAAGAACTTAATGCCTCGAGTAACAAGTAATTATTATTTCTATACAGAATTGAATACTGATTAAAATAAACCATAACTATGGAATTTCTTGGTACAGTTTTTAAGGAATGGCATGAACAAACAATAAAACATGAAATGTAAAATAATGACTTTTACCATAATTTCGTTTATAAATAAAACTAATGACAAACTGACCCAACACCTCCAGTTTGCAATTTTTTGCATTCTCGCCATTTTATTTCCAAAACCTCGTCACTACATTAGAAAGTTATACGAAGCACATCGGAACCGTCCAGCCCTCGCAAAACAGTCCCATAGAATCCCATAGTGACAGCCTGTAGGATTCCGGTTCAGGAATTTGGGACGTTTTCCGATGGATTTTTCCTATAGTTTCGTCCTATAGGTTCCGGGGGATT
>JAAXYX010004061.1:0-12979 GCA_036851915.1 Ptenothrix huangshanensis | reverse complement strand
AAAACTTAACATCTTTTTCGTAACGTTATGGGATTTCTGAGAGGATGTTAACTTTTGCACCTTCAACGACGATATGTACCTACCTAAGATTGTAAGTTCCAAATACAAGTAAATGGGCATTGTGCTTCTTGTTTTGCTTTGTACGATCTCGTAATTGTAGGTATTCGTGTAATGTTGGGTTTCCTGTATAATGTATAATCATTCATTACAGTGGGAATATTTAACCCGCATCAAAGCACCGAGTTTTTATTCAAGTCTAAGGTTTAGACAAAAGATAGTACATGTAATAACATCCGTCTTACAAGGCCCAGGACAAGGGCATAATTGTAGCAAACATCGGAGCAATCTTTACCGCTTTCAGCTCTGCTTCACCAATGTTGGTTGAAGCATTGTATGATCTGTAGCCCGGTTTGACTAAATTATTAGTAGTATTAGTTGAATAGTATTTATTGATATTTTGTAACTAGGCTTAATGTTTCTCACGACGAGGTTAGATAAATTGATATCGGAAATGTAAATCAATCCTTATACGACTTACGTGCAATCTTAAGGATTTTTGGTGCCACGAAGGAAACAAAGATGTTACGATGTTATGAAAACTATAAACTGGGATTCAACGGAGTAGCATTCGAGACTCAGTGGTATTTTAGGTTAGAGTATAGTCTTTAGCGTGCACAGAGACATTCTGTTCGCTGATATAGCTAATTAGGTAAGTTTGTTTATTCAACGCAGTTTGGAATCATAATCAATTACAATGCAGACGAGACTTGAGACTTGAAAATTTTCCAAACTACGCACAACTCCCGATTACCAGAAAGCAATGCTTTAATGACACGACTGTATGTATGGAGTTAGTGATAACGGTGACGACAATGCGTATACATAGACGAATTATATATAAGGATTTCATTTCCAGTCGCTCTTTTCTATTCATTAAATATGGCACGCGAGGAGAAGAAGGACTTAAATCAAGAACGAGTTGTGTTTGTAGTGTTTTGTGTTTAGGAACTATTGGATTAAATAATTGTAACTAATTTACAAGTCAGCCAAGTTACCGCTTCTGGTTGTGAGTAAAGTTTAGTTGAGTGCACTTTGGGTAATATATTAAAACAATGGGCATTTTAAGTTTGTCCATAATTAGGTAGCTAGTTAAGCTAACTTGTAAGATTGGTTTAGTGGGTACTAAAAATTGCACTTGTGAGTGCTTATATGCATATCTGTATATGAGTATGTAAATGTTATGATGTTGGTAGTTTGGTAGTTCTAATGTTCTAAATATGGTTGGGGTAGGATTGGAACAGAAACGAGTGACGCTAATACATCTAGCTAATAGTTGGGAAGTACAAGTAATAATTAGATGCATATAAAGATAATATAGTCTGTAAATAGACAAATTTCTCCTATCCTTTTAGACCATTATACGGGAATAGGATAAGCGATATTTTGCCGCATGATATGTAAGTAAATGTAGTTGCGTTGGCTGGCAAACAATGTAAATGTTGATTTGAATTTGAATATGAATACGGTATGAAAATGAGAGCGTCTGAGAATAACATAATCCAGTACAGTAGTAACGTAGTTAATTCTTGAAAAAGAGTGAAATAATAATGTCATCCTACTGACGATAAGTTGTGGTTTTAAAGGCGTAATTGTGTGGTAATTGTGACTGACTGAGTGTATATAAACTTTAGTGTATGTAGGAAATTGTTATTGGAAGGTAATTATTCTCGATTTCGAGCGTATGTTCAGGCTGCTTGCTAACCGTGTAGTAAATTGGTAATGACATAGTATTTGCTTTGCTGCCAGTGATAGTCGCAATTGGAATTGACTGGATGCCCTGAATGTGAATTGCTGTCTACATTTTCCGTATCATCATAGTTTATCATTTTTTGCTAGCAGTAGCAAAATTTTATTAAATTGAAATATAACAAACAAAACAAACGCTAGTAGGAATGATTTCATGATTACATTCTTGATATGCTCGTCATACTAAAATGTGGTTCCCGTTCTCATTTCCCTGCATCCCTTCTCTATTAGTAACTCAACCATCTCTAGTTGTAATATCCTTTCTCTCTCAATGTCAGTTTGTGTCGATACTTTAAATTTCCAATTATTTGCTTTGTTATTCAGTCTTGTCAGACTTAAGCGTCTGCATCCTGCAATTTATAAATCATCTTTCCACCTTTCCATATTAAATGTACCCCTTCCTAGTTGGTCTCTGCAAGGTACCAATGTGTTATTCGTAGTTTCCCTATTTCCAAGACACAAAGCCCTACTTTCGGAATTTTTAAATTCTAATTGTGATTCGTTGCATTTCAATAATGATGTGGATGCGGTATTGGTACGGCTTTTGCAGTACGGTGTCTTCCATTCCAATCAAAGCACAGTTCAGAGTCTTCAGAGGAGACAACGTGATCTCGTTCTAGGCATTCGCAAGACGTAGGAAAATAAGTTTATTTAATTTACGTTTAAGTTCGGTGTAACGTGAAGTATGTTTGTCCGTCTGTCAAAATTTACTTGGCCTAAGGTTGAGATTAGCCTTGCACCAGAATCCACTTTGGTACATGGTTCACGTAATTTTTCTCATATTGTGTATACTCCTATTGTTTATTTTATTTCATGTGGGACAATTGCGGAGTGAATTTAAATGAAAAGCAATTTACTAATTTTGTGTTTTTTTGTTTTTGTTGTAGACGGGATTGGTATACGTTTTTAATTTAATCGTTGGAACTGGAGCGCTAGCACTGCCCAAGGCTTTCAGTACGACAGGATGGGCACTAGGATTAGGAGTTCTTCTTATGTTAGCGTTTATGAGGTAAGAACATATTATACGGGAATATAAAAGCAACTACCAACTTAGATGGTCGTCGTTGGTTTTGATTCCGTGTCTCTGTAACAATTTGAGTGAAACTAATGAAATGGTGTTTGTATGTTTATTTTAACTGCAGTTATTTAACAGTGACTCTAGTCATAGAAGCCATGTCAATTGCCAACGCTCTTCTTGTGAAATCCAGACGAGAGCGTGGAAGTTCGGATAGTTCTATAGACGATACTAATAATGGACCGAATTCGTTTAGGAGAGAAAGGGAACGCGACCCTTTGATTCCACCCGAGTTGGGAGAACAGCATGCAGCAATTGAAAGGCATGCTAGCACGGCAGCTAACTTCGAAATTAAAGAGAGAGTTGAGATGGTAAGTTGGACCTTGTTCTGTGTGTCATCAGTAATTATTATTACACGATTATAGTTATTATTTATTTGACGTTATGCCCAGGACAGTGCATTCTAAGAATTTGTGCTTGTGATTTTGTTTTTTACAGGGTAGAATGGCATCAATGTTCTTTGGCAAGATTGGAGTTTATCTATTTTATCTGTGCATTGCTATATACTTGTACGGCGACTTAGCCATTTATATTGCTGCAGTATCAAAATCTTTACGTGATGTGTCATGGTAAGTCAAAGGCATCGATTTCTCTGGAATTTTTAATGACAACATTCTTTTACATTCCATCACCCTGTCGCCTGTATTATTCTACTCGTGTTGGGATGATAGAAGGGCACAGTATCAGTATTCATAAAAGTCGTTTGAAATAAAAGCTGAGTACAGTATGCGGAATTTGGATTAATAGCACATACCTTCCTCCCGTGGACAATTCAACTGATCAGAATAGTACAAATGCAAATGGAGATGTAATATTGCCTGACTCTGATCCTTGTTGGGAAACTGTTAGCTCCTTGGATCGATTCTCGGTGTACCGATTATTTTCGATAGCATTTATGCTCATCCTGGGCCCTTTTGTTTTTTTTAATGTACAAAAAACGAAATATCTTCAGTTGTCTACTACAGTGATGCGATGGCTTGGTAAGTTAATTCCTGCTTCATCAATATCTGCATGTATTCGCTGGTAGTCTTTTAAATCATAATTATAACTGCGTTACAAGGGCTTCATTTTGAAAATTTATGGAATGTCTACCCCAAGCGTATGACGATAATTGTCTGCATTTACGGAAGAATGTGCGTTCTCAGAAAATCGCAGCAAATTGATGTTGGTGGTCAATTTTTGACACGTGTTACTGATCTTTTAATAATGAGCTGTTTTATGTATCTGTTGCAGCTTTCGCTATAATGATTACTCTTGCTGTGATAAGAATAACTAAGGGGGAAGGACCCAAGAATTTACGGCCTGCTACTGTTTCAGCCCTTCCAAATTTATTTGGGGTTTGTGTCTACTCATTTATGTGCCATCATTCGTTACCAAGTCTGGTGACGCCCATCGCCTCCAAAAAGCGTCTTTTCAGCCTTTTCGTCTTTGACTATATCCTCATCACGTCGTTCTACCTATTACTGGCATTTACGGGTATCTTCGCGTTTGAAAATATCATGGATTTATATACGTTAAATTTCAAACCGGATATTAGCTCTGCGGACATTGTGATGACAAGCATAAATTACTTCCTGTCTCTTTTCCCAGTATTTACCCTGAGTACGAACTTCCCAATTATTGCTATAACCTTGAAAAATAATTTAAAATCTCTCTTCCAAATTCACGATGACGATGAAGACGAAAATAACAGTTTAATCATGTCCCTCCGGTATGGAAAGTGGAAGCAGTTTTGGCAAAATCTAGGATTTCCTTTGCTGGCCATCACACCTCCTTTTCTCGTCGCAATATTTGTGGAAGATGTTCAAGTTTTGGTGAGCGTGACGGGATCGTATGCGGGTGCAGGAATACAATACATAATTCCTGTCTTTTTAGTCTACCATGCCAGGAAATGTTTTAGCAGTCCCCATGCGATTGGAATCAATCCTTATGCGTCGCCATTCAAAAGTCAATGCTGGCTTTACTTTGTGTTCGCGTGGAGCTGTATTTCCATTGCATTTGTGACAGTCAATCATATTTTCAATAATCCAAAGCCATCAACTTTGTCCTAAATAACAGACTGCAGAATCTGTTGAACATGTACTTGTTGCTTTATATGACTTTTATTTCTACCTGTTAATTCCAACCATCAAACTTTAAGTTTGTTCGCTGTTATAACTTGCGTGAGTATAATTGCCCTCGGATTTTGTCTGTAAACATTTTTCATTGTCCTAGCCTTCCTTCTACAATTACTTGCTCTTGATTCTGAGTTGCTTGCTTCTAAACCAATGATGCTGGAATGTTTAATTTCATAATAGCGGAAATGGACGTGAGCATATTTAAAGTGAGTTTTTGAAGTTACAATATGTTAATATTGATTGCAATATGAGCGTGAAAAAGTTCAACCGTGTACATTGCTATAGATGTAGGGGTACGGCCTGCCAAAATGTTTTGCTCGTAGCTTTAAGTGATATTTTACGGTGAAGGGACTTGTAAGTCGTCATACAAAATACTCAGTCGCAAAATGGTTTAACAAATTCATCGTATCGTGAGCGTATTTTATTTGTAGTCAGTTAGTGTAAGTAATAACAGCTTTTGAATTGAATACCTTGCATTCCACATTGTTAATGCCGTTGAGAGATGTAATTACAAGCAAAGTAATTTTCTAGAGTTGCAAATATCTCGAAAAATGTTGACAAGGAAAGTTTTGTATGAAAAATAAATTGTATTGAAATAGTTTGTAAGGATTTTTTTCTGGACGACTTATTGCTCAGTCACCAAACCGTTTCTGCAAAAAATGTATTGTTGACTGTCAGCTTCCAAATACTGTCAACGTCTTAATTCTACTGAGAAGTACTGAGAACTGAGAACAATGAGAATGAGAGCTAAACGAAATGAAATTCTTTGTAATAGTGACTTTTAAACGTTTGTTACCTAGTAATTTATTCTTATCTGAGAACGTATGTACGTGCACGAATAAAAGAACATTAGAAGTATATATAATTATATACGTCCATCTTGTATTTATTTACTGGCTAATCGCATTACCTGTAAGGGTTGGGCGGGTACTTCTACTTCTAGAGAAATTAGGTTGTGGTTAATTATTACCCGTAACATTACACTTCGTTCACCAGTTATCTTTAGTATAATATAAGAAGCACAATTAGCCGCTTGATTTTGAATTTTGAATAAGTCCCGCGATTGATTGATTGATTGATTTATTCAAGTGTCAAGGTTTAACTTAACAGTACAAAACTGATTTTCATAAAAATCGCGATCAGTTTATGTGATTAAAGTTATACAATGAACTCTTGTTATAGCGACACCTCAGGGGCAGGGGACCGATATTTTCGGACGCTATAGGGAGATGACGTTATAGACTGTAACGTCTGACTACGTTATAGCATGCTGCTACGTTCAGTTATGTACATAGAAAAACATGCAATTTAAAAAATACGATAACCAATGCTACAGTAAATGTGTTTTTTCTTGAAGTCATTCCCGATTTATTTTATAAATATTATAATTATCTCTCAGTTTCATTCTTCGTTTTTTTAACTTGCCCAAACGATTGCCTAAAAAGTTAATTTAATTATGCACAGGTACATTTTATTTCGTTGTTACTACTTTACCGCATTGTACGTTATAAAACATTGTACACATCTGCATATCCGTTATCAAAAATAAAAAAATAAAAATTGAAACTAATAATTGGATAAGCAATCAACGCCAGCAGCCTACCAACAAACCCTCATAAAGATGAGTACTTCTACTTTCTAATAGGGTTATTCTTTACGATGAACACTTTCATTGATTATTTTTTAGGAATTAAAAAATCTTGAGCAAATGGCTGTTTGAACTTTCTTAGCCTAGTTGTTTCAATAAAGTTTTCAATTTCGTGTAAATCGTCAAACCAATAATGCATGAGCTGCATGACGTTTACAAATTGAATATGAATACAGTTGTGGGGCAGGCTGTAGCATGACGGTATAGGGAACATGTTACAAAAAGTGACATTACAACCGTATATTTAACATGGGAAGGCATAGGCTTTTTGACGGGGACGGTTATGCGTGTCGCTGTTTAGAAATGCACGTTATATCGTTGGTCGTTATAAGTAGAGTTCACTGTAATTAGATAATAATTAAAAAGGCGTGTTGGACGAGTGTTTTAAGTATTGAGAGTGTTAAAGTTGAATACAACAGTCCTAAAATGAATCGCATCCAATTTATGTTATTTCTTCAGGTTAGATGAATCAATAAAGACAAAATTAGGTCTTATATGTAAGACTCCATAATCATAAATGTGACGGTGGAGGTTTTATACACGCTTTATTGAAATCCAAAAAATATGATTTTTAGCTACATGTAATTATCTAAAAACGATCGTATGGGAACAAAAATCACGTCAGTTTACAAAGTAAATATCATTAGGATTAAGTATGTATATAAGATTGGTAGGCATGTAGCATTAACTTGGACACAACAACTTGAAGTTGTTTAACTTCCTTTACTGTTTTTTCTGCATTCCTGAATAAAAGTAGAAGATAATGGCAGCGATAGCTACTAACGTAGCAAAGAGCATATTTGAACCAAAAGCAGGAATGGAAGAGGAATACGATGCATTTTCTTCGTTGAATGCAAATAAATGCGGCTGGATGTTCTTGAGTGGAGGGTAAAAATCTCTGTGATTCAGAAGAATAAATCGTCTGTTCTCCACATTTTCGAATTCCTTCGGCTGCCACACCAAAGGAACATTGGGCGAGGGACTTGGTTTCTTTTCAAATATTTCAGAGAAGGTTATCTTCTCTTCGGACCCGTCCCATTCAACAGACCAAATAAAAATGCGTCGCACGGCCGACATGGACATGATATTAGTCTTAAATACTCCGTTCCAGTTCTTAACGGGTTGAACATCGAGTGCTATGTGTTTGCAATTTAGAAATCGAGACACATTTTTCATGAAAGCTTCGGAATAAGAACACTGATCGAAACAGCAGGAATCTACTTTGAGAGGAGATGTGGCTGTGGAATGAATGATGGCATTGATAATAATCAAATCTTGCAAACTGCCTAAACCCGAGGATAAAATTTTCAAATCTATAATTGCTGCAGTCTTAAGGTGTAAGGTTAGACTTCGTACTGATGATAACTTCTGACTGATTGCGAGATCCACAACTAGTGTCGTGGATTTAGATATGTACAAATTAACATCCTCCAGATTCTTGGGTGTCGTGGGTAAGGTGAGTGTGTGGTCTGAACATGAAAGGTATTTGATCTGCGAAAATAATTGATGACTCCGATTAGAGCAGTTAGCAGTGTAGCAGCTGAGCAGAGGTGACACAACGAGCTTCTCGTAGTTGTCCAAGGGACTATATTTCAAGATCTGGTAACCTTTCAACTTAATAGACAAATCTACAGTGAAACAGTGAAACTTGCACATGAGTGATTTGCAGTCATTCTGATTTAACTGATTTTGAAGGAACGGGAAGTAGAACTCGACCTGGTACTGAGCATACTTTTCCTGTTTTTTAAGGCTCAGTGCATCTTGGATCTTGTCGAATGGTACATCAATCACTGCCAGTGTCCGTTCGCTAATATCGTGTACATGCAGCACCTCCAACATGGGCAAACATAATCCCTTACAATTGTCTGTGTCTAGAGGAACGTTATAATTTGCATGCTCGATCGAAACCTCATACAACTTGATGGACGTTAGGACTTGACAACCTTCAATGCTAGAAACCAAGACATCCGCATCTAAAATACACCTCTCCAGATACAGGGACCTCAGAGTTTGGTTGACATTTGGTGCTAGGCCTTTGAAAAGCTGAAGCTGACTGGAGTCACCGCTGTCGTAATAAAATCTCGGGGATCCTGTACATTTTGAATTATTATCGGGCTCTTCCTCAGCTGTGTTGCTCTTGCTCGTAGACCAGAACTTCATTTCGATTTTGTGTTATCACTGAAAATACAAAGTTAATATAAAATCCCCGAGAAAAGAATATAAGTCGAATATTGCTTAAAGGATTATACTGAAAATTGAGGAAAGAAGATATTTATTTTTAGTACTTCATAATTCATATTTCTTAATAATTTCTGCCTGTTGAACGTTGCAAGTGTTTTAAAAAGACCGAACAACTAATTCCTAGATTAAAAATCAAATAAAACGTGAGTTCATAAACATAAATGCGTGTGTTATCAAGAAACTATATTATACAGACAGAGGGTGTCATATCTATAGGTAATTATTTTTAGAATTCAAACAAATAAAATTCGAAATAATTAAGGCTCATGTCCACTTCACTTTATCAACCAAGTAAAGGTAAAGTTTCTACTTTGTGGCCATGGTTACGCAATAGTTTACTAGGCAACAAAGTTGTACTTTCACTTTAACTTTGATACTAAAGTGAAGTGGAAATGAGCCTTTTAATTTATTGTCGACATTAAGCCGTGGTTCTGTGGACCCCAAAAGTGACAATTTGAAAGGAGGCAATTTTCAACTAATAATCCAGTAACAATAAAATATTACTTAATATTTACATGGTTATCAAGTGCAACTGTCCACTACATAATGAGTACATAGGAAGATTATTGCGGAAAAAAACTTACCTATTGTCTGGCGGTGCTATTGTATTATTGTATATAAGTCGTAATCGTAAATCGTGACTTGTATTAACGAGAAGTGAAATAATTTCAGTATTTCAGCGGCTTCCGAGTCTTCCTTCCACTGCCACTTGTTCGGTTTTTCTTTCTCGTGCTATACTGCCAGTAGTGCCAAGTGCCAACTTTATCTCGAAGGTTCCTTTCCTTCACACTTCACATAGAATATAGCTAGGTTATGCTAAATGCTAAAATATACTAATGCTATTGCTATAATGCTATGCTATAATTATTACGAGAACCACACAACGACGGTAAGCGATTAAGCAATAATTTATTTCCTGTATTCCTATTCCCAATTCCCGGAACATTCCCTACTCGATAATTCCCTATTCCTGTCTCTTTCTGTCCTGGCTTCATCCAAAACTCCAAAATGAAAATAAATTGCAAAGTGTATTGTTTTTGTTTCAAATTTTATTCGCGAAATAATTATATAAAAATAAGATATTGTCGAAGGTAAATAATTAGTTGGGATGAACAACTTTAGCTAAATTGCCATTAGCTGAAATACTGCTATGTAGCTCATATGCCGACTGTATGTACTACCGACTTATCGTAAGTTATCGTAATGACATGTGACGGTGTGACATAATAGTGAACAAGCAGCAGCAGAATATTTTAATGTGACAAAGTTACAAGTTGCATTATTTGTCGTTGCGATTGTGACTGCGAATCAGTTTTAGTTAGAGATATATTGCAAATTGTAGTGTACATAGATCTGTGGAAGATACGAATAAAAAGCTGAAAAAGGTTCGCGAAAGTGATTACACTAAGGGATACTTTATTTCGATTTTATGGATGTGACTGTAATATAGCGAAGGGAAAATTGAATGTACAAAAAAGAAGTAGCTATGAAAAATATTTGAGTTTAATTATATAACGATTGTGCCAACTTGTCCTCTCATTATATGTTTACATTCATGCCAAACCAACCACTACTGTATTCTGTAGTTAATGTTTTTGTTATTGTAGAACTGGGATTTACTTACAATGCTATTGTACTTTAGACTTTAGAGTACATCCTTGTATTTGTATTGCATACTGATAGCTTCTGGTCTGCGTACCTAAGAAAGTGTGGGTGAGTGAAGATAAATTTTTAATTGTGCTATAGACGTAGGTACTTTGGTATACACTTGTTACTTGTACGTGTTGTATATTGCAACACTGTAGGATAATGGAGAGAATGACCAGGTTCATAAGCCGAAGAGATGGAGATGAGAAGATGAGTGACTGTCGAGTATTAGCAAATCCTCAAGTTATTTTTGTTCATGAATTTTCGTTTCCCCTGCTGCTACCAACCAGCTACAATATGTATTTATATTTATATATGTTATGTATTAGAGAGAAGGTAACAACTTTATTATGTACACTGTTCTCCGCAATGGTAAAATTGTCAATAATTATATACCTACGACAAAGTAAAGTACAAACTTTTTTAAGTATTACAATATACATACCTACATACATTATAAATGATGGAAGATGGGAGAAACCGGATGGATTTTGGTTGCCATTGAGGTTGTATGTACTTGTACCTTTACAATTTATAAAAAAAATACCATGAAAATGATTAAAATATCCACTGCAATAATGTTTGCAGTTGTATATTGTATATAATGTGACTTTAATAACCAAGTACAACCAAAACGGCTTTTACAATCCATTGGGCCCCCAATGATTCAGCAATCAGGAAATTATGCACAAGCACACTACAATCTGTTCGCTCGTGTCCCTCTTAAAATCTCATATCAACCCGATTAACAGAGATATAGGATACAGTCATGATGAGTCATGACATACCTATAATACCTATATTCGTACTTGCTTCACTCTTCACGTCTTCACTGCAACTGCACAAGGAATAGAAGTTGCAAACACAACAAAAAGTTATGGTTAAGGACCATCAATAATAGTCTTATTCGTTCTTGTCATCATCTATCTACACCTTGTTTTTTATTTCCCATGAAGCTATATAATCTACTACTACGACACTTACTACCTACTACTTATCCCTTGCCCTTATCCTTATCCAACATACAATACTCTTATGTTTAAGATAGGTATTACTTATCATCTCATTAGTATTACGAATAGCTTGTTTTAGTTTTATACTGGGCTAGAGAGATAACACAAACAGATCTAAAATGAATAAAGCAAATGTTAATACGCAATCCGTAATTAGGTCCTACGTAGCATGTCATATGGTTTACGATACTAATTCGGGTAAACGATTTACCTTATCGTCAATGCCCAGTTCTGCTGTTAGCTTCATCCTTTATTTACTAAGTAATGATTATATGAAATCAACTATGAGATCAAAAGTAGAATGGGGAATGGGGACACTGACAGAGGTTGCAAAATTAGGAAGTTAAAGAGATTGAATTTGCATATACATACCAATATTATTATGCCCCACGAGTACCGTTCACATGCATGCCTATCTGCAGGTTGTTAGATGCAGATAAAAAGTACATCTGATGTCACTGAAATTCAATTAATATTACCTTGGCTCATAAGTCCATAGCTGAATCGACTTCTGAATAAATTGATTTGATTCGATTTTATTCCAGTGTCAAGGCTATTCATCAAATTTAATTAATGGTTTCCAAAACCGGACAATGTAAAGAAAATGAATTATGTAATACTCATAATTATTGATATACAATGCAAATAATCATGCCAAATAATATCTACATACCTATAAAATAATCAAACGCCCTGGAAACACAGGCATCCCAGACAACGAGTTGGCAATTTGTGAACTTGAAGCTAAGAAACAAGAGTTAATTTTGTGCACGCAAAGGTAGAAAACAAGGAATCATAAAGCAAGTCTCAGTTCAAAAATTACGCTTACGATTAATTACCTAATTACAACTAATCCTAACTTGACTGGTTGCAAGTATACACATAAAAAAACTTTTAAGCAACCAGACAAGTCCACCGTCAATATTTCCGAGTAGAATTGGCTTAAAAGTTTTGGATCGTATTTGCATTTTTACATATTTTAATTGAATATTATTTTCTGAATTACTGATCAGTCAAATATATGTAACGAAGTAACTTTCGGTATTATGACTATTGACGCCTAATTACTGAGAATCAGGATGGGTTCCGGTACCGGTGCATGGTCCATCCATGTCCCATGTCCATATACATACGATGACTTCCTCATCCTCCAACTCCAATTCCAACAAGTGCGCGGCCATAGCTCCTAGATTCGTACTTAGGCCTGTTCCGTATTCACCTTTTCTGTCGCTATCGACTTTCACTATTCCTCACTTACGAATCGGATTCTGGTTCAAATCGAGCGTCGCAACTAAACTACACGGTAAAAATAAAGAGTAATGGAGATTACGGTTAAAAAAAATTAATAGTGGTTTCTGTTAATCGTAACAAGAAACTCGGTAAAATTTCAAATTATGGTCAACCGGAATCCGGTAGGTCCTTTTTCTACAGA
>JAAXYX010004060.1:0-12984 GCA_036851915.1 Ptenothrix huangshanensis | reverse complement strand
TCACAATCACATTTCTCCTCCTTTCCTTTCTTCCCGACTTCATGAATATTTACAAGTTTTTTTCCACCCAAAATACTGATGCTATCACAGCACAAAGTACCTGTACCTACAAATCTCAGTAATGATTTTGAGTACTGTGCTTGTCCTATGGTATCCGTTTAGACGTGCTGCTAGGTTGAAGCTCTATGAGACATTTTAGTCTAGTAGTTGTTTCTTGTTTTATTAAATTACAGGTTACACACTCCACACTGACGAGCGACAGTGCATATATACTCGCATCGCATCGCATGCTGAAATGAAACAAGCCATGGTTAATAATCTTAACTTAATTATCATACTTATCGCTTACATGATTCTCTGCCAAGATATGTTCTAATCGCATTAAGAGCCTGCCGTATGTCTTAACCTTTCCCTTCCCCCCGTTGCCCTTCCCTTAAACATCCTATACACTCCACAATTAAATTCTTCCAGGTTGGATGGAGACGGCAATGGAAATTAATTCGACTTAATCCTTTGTTTAGTTTCTCTTTTAGACTTTCGTGCCGTCATCCAAAAAATTCCTGCATGGTATAGCCTACGACTTTAGATTCCGTGTAGATAGTCATAGTGCTCAAGGACCAGGAACCAGGACCAGGATCAGCTTACCTATGTCTATAGCTATAGAGCATCTGTTCCATCCCTATTCATAGGGCTATTGTTCTTTCTACTAGGATTTGCGCTGAATTCATATCGGTATTTGGTTTGCTACTAAGATTTTCATATACCATGTCTATGTATACGTATGCATACTGTACATAGCGTTATAACGTGTAAGCTGGCAGTGGTGGAACATTAGAATTAAACATTGAATTTGTAATATCCTGAAAATAAAGACGACTCAGAGTACAGTCCAGTGCAGTCATTTTAGTGGTATTACATTAAGCGGGGTTGTGTGTGATGATGGACTTGTTTATATTTATACTTAAATACTAGTAAGAAGCTGTAATTAATAGAATTAGTGGTTGGGGAAAATAAAAATTTAATGCAATAAACATCAAATGGATTAGGTCACATGTAGTAAGTTTTGGCAGCAATTCAATTGAGTAGGCAAAAAAAGGAATGAGAGTGTCATTTATTATCTACAGTGTAGAAATACATGGAAGACTATAGGAAAATTGTAAGCGATGGCCGCTCCTGCTGATGTTGATGCCGATGCGATGGTTGAATTGAATGTTGGAGATACAGTGGAACGGAATTGTATCCAGACTCTAGACGTAGGAATAATATACTGAATTGTATTGTACTGTACGTAAACCAACATGACCAAGCCGTGTCTCATCGTTTCTACATCGTCGACTTGTGACACACTTTCATTCTCCATTGCCCTCTCACATTTCCATCTTACTCTCATATGATTTGAGAGATTTGTGACTGGATGATTTGGGTGTGGGTGATTAGGATAGAAAATAATTACAATAGAGACAGCAATGGATTGGCTTTGGCTTTGACTTTATCATTGGTTTCGGTTTTGGTCTCACATTCTCCAACTCAATCGAGGCGTTTAAATAAATAATACCACATGGAATTGCTTCCATTTTCCATTCGTATTCATACGAATATGTATTACCAATATGAATTCATATAACCAAATGTACGTCTTCCGAACTCCAACGACCACGGAATAATAATGATTCACTCAAATTCCAAGTCAACTTCGAATCCATCCACGCATAGAGATTAATCCTTGTATTTTTACATGTGCATGTCCCTACACTGTAAAAACTGGTGTCTAAAACGCCAAAAACCTACGAGGATTTTCTATAATTGGGAATTCAGTTTGACTATGGATGAAGCATACGTTCATCTAAACAGCATCTAAAATGCATCTTGTAGTCTAACATGTATTTTAATGCGTTTGCTTTGGATTTAAGGATCATCCTAACTGCGTTCAAATTTATACGAAATCCAAGTAGACTTATGGTGTCTTACATATGTGCATTTTTTCTGTTTTAAGATTGTTTAGTTTTTACTACTTACCTACGTCTTTTCTGTGTATAGGTGAGCCTTTGTCTCCGCAGCAGTGGATTTGGCGAGTAGATAAAACAGAAGCATAGGAGGAAGCAAGGGAAAGGTCTGGATGAGGGTACTGTGATACTTACGTGATGGAAATTGGGTGAAAAGGAGGAAGATGCAAAGCTAGAGTCAAAGCGAAAACTAAAACCAAGAAGAGGAAGAAGAACGTATGGGTGGATTATAAAAGTGGAGATTGAGGGATATTTTGGGACGAATTAGAAAGCAAGATGTTCTCCATCCCGAGTGATAAAATAGAAATTGACAAGCGTATTTGTAAATGTACCACAGCCGTCGTCCTTAATGCAGAATCTAAAGGCAAGAACCACATCAGCTAAGCCACATGATGATGATGATATTGCCATTGCCGTTGCCGTTGCCGCTTGACATTTTCCAAGTAAAACTTTCCATGTTGATGCCTCAAGTTTCGGATTGGGGAAGATAGGAGAGTGTATGTAGCAGAGAAAGGCAGTCTAGGTCTAGGTATATTTGACGTTTGATCATTTTATAAGTAAAGCTCCGTAATTGCACAAGTTTGTACACCTACTTGACCTACTAATAAGCCATACATAGGGCTACATAGACGTGGATGGTTTGGTAGATGTGATTGTGAAGAATGAGGATGCAGGCCCATAAATAACTCGTCGTAAATTATATTTAGACTTTGACAACTCCGGCAACCCAATCATTATCATTATACAACGAAGGGAAAAGTAAAGCCAGTAACGAAACGTAGCAGCCACGCTCCCCCAAAGTTTTCTAATTGTACTCAATTGTGTTTCTCAGTCAGACTTGTATGGCTGCAAACTAAACTATGTAATTAGTATCTGAGATGCATTTTCTTTATTGAGCATGCTGCATCATTCTAGATCAACATCAGCATCACCACCACCATCAAATCAGCCATGGTATTCATACTCGTGCGAAAACTGAAAATACCAACAGATCCTCGGAACAGCATACGAAACCAACGTACATAATATACTCATCCATACCCACCTATATCATACGACACAAACTTGAAATGACAAGGAAATGCGGAGCGAGTGAGAAGGGAAGTGGAGACGAGAAGAGTAAAGTTTTTGTCATGGAAAGGTATCCTCGAGGGTGAATGTGAATGTGGATGTGGTTGTGGATGTGAATGTGGATGTGGATGGGAAAGGGAAAAGGCGATACACAGTGAAATGATATGTGGCCAGAGGATGAGAACATTTTCCGAATTAGCTCATTCTTCATCATAATGCTACTATTGCTATTCCTACTACGACCCATGGATGGATACTTTAATACTTTCACTACGCCACGCAAGTTATATCAATATCTTCTCCAGATAACTGCTTCCTTCTGGGTTGGTCTTGGTCTTGGTGGTTGGTGGTTGGGTCCTGGTCCTGGTTCTGGTTCTGGTTCTCCGTACAGTAGTCACTTGATAGTAGTCAAGTCGCTCGAGATACAGAACTGGGTGGCAAGTTTATTTTCTGACGCACTCAACACCCACACAATCATAGCGCCGCTCAAGTTGCAAACCAGCACTCGTGCCTTTCTTTCCGGAAGCAAAGTGAGGCAACTACAACTCAAAAAACACTGCCCATGTCCACACTTGCTCGGGCGAAAACCCACAGTAGTTTTCCTTTGCCCCTTCAGCAACGAATATGCATTGGGTTGGTACGCAAACGTGTGACTGCAGTCATCCGTTCATTTTTCCTCTTGTTTCAGCTCAAGACGTAGAAGTAAATGTAAAAGTGTTCTCGCAGCGGTAACGGTATGGTCTCTTCCCGTTCATTCTATTCCAGTTACCTCTCCTCTCTCCGTTCCATCTGACAATACGAGTCAGTGTGTACGGAGAACATAACGTAGACACGCATTAGGCCATAAAAATAAAATCCCGGGATTAATAGCAAGGCATGATATTATACGAACAGGGATAAAATGATCCAGACCGTGACTCCAGTCCAAGTCCAGGTAGGAACAAGGTGGTTTCCTCGTTAGTCATTCTATAGGTTATTTACAGGGAAGCTGGAGCTGGAGCTGCGGTTGGTAGGAAATCAAGGGAAGGCGGTAGAGAGCGATTTGATCTACTACAATACGTATCCTTATTAAATTAGGGTTGGCTTTGGCTGTATAAAGCTATTCTGTAGGAGCACCCCGCATAGAAAGTGCTTGAACAATAACAACCCTTGCCAATCTTGATTGCAAGTTGGAATTCTGAATGAGAAATGAGAATAAAATAAATGATACTCAGGGCAAAAGTAAAACCAAGGTGAGTTGAGTTTGAAGGAATAGGAATAATATGTATAATATGAATATATACTTGGCACCCGCTTTCAGCCTCAGCTGCGGGAACTGATAATGTCATCATACATGGAATCGTCATTGTCATTGTCATGCTGTCGCTGTCAGGTGGTTCTCGTTGTAGAGCTTTCCATGTCGTCTCTCTAACCGTACCATCACTATCACCATCACCATCACTATCACCACCATCCATCCATCCATCCATCCGGCATTCCATATTGAGTGCATACACTAAAGTGGGTGTAAGAGGATCGAGATAGACTATAAGCATTTACAGAGACATTGCTCCGATGAATGTATGCAATGCTGGGAGATACATAGAACAGTAGGAGCGTGTAGTAATCACATCAAACTGAACACAAGTTTTCACTTTAAAATGTTCACATACAGAAAGCTACCCACCTCCAAATTGCGAACGTGTACATATTATTACCTCGGTCGGTGTCGGTAGTCGGTACTTAGGCACTTTATGCATCTTCCATGTATCTGTCTAATTCTAACAATCCCGGGTACAACTACTTGTAAATATTTCCTTTAAAAGCCATCCAATCTCACATGAATTCTTTACTACAAGCGATCACGCTAAAAATCTAATTTGAATTCGAATAAGGTTAAAGGTCAACAGGATGTAAGGATTATCATGTAAATGAGAAGAGTACAAACAACACTCATATCAATGTTCATAACGTCGACTGCTCCGGTTCGTGGAAAACTAATTTGGAAGAGTGGGCGACTAAGGGGAATTGATATGTGGCAATCCATAATACTTCCTTTCCTTTCTTCCTCAAATACTCAAAATATAATTATCAAATGGAATGACTAGATAATGGAATGACGGACTGGAAATGCTATGTCAATCATGAATAATTTAAACCCACGCATTTGACAATTAGTCTTTTCGCCACAACAAATTCGCGAGAGGCAGCTACGAAATAGAGCAGTGCAATTGGCAATTCATTGATAGTATGCTCCTATGCATCATTTTCCAGTCGGATATTGCAAATACATTCCATGTCCTACCGTCGGATCGCAATAACTCACTTCAACATCTTGTTTCTGCATTTCAGCCAAACCCATGATTTACTACGCTATACATCTGGCATGCACTCGAGGTGTTTAAAACAATACGCTATTCAAGGTTAGTACCTACGGGGTAAAGCCTGTGATGTGTAATTCCAGTACCGCTCCAGCCTACACAATGAACTTCGGGAGAAACATGCCCTCTATGATTGTACATAATATTGTATGCTTGCGATAAGATCCACGCCTCTGCCGAACCACAAATGTGACTCCTCTTCCCCTGATCAAGAGATACTATAGATATCTCCTCTTGCTTTGCTCAGTATTAAGGAACCATGACAATGTCAGTAATGAAATAAACAAATTCTCGCTGTATCAAATAGAACTTTGCCCTTTATTAAGAAATATCCATTTGCTGTCAGACAACAAATACAATACAGACATCAGTCTATTTGCCCTTCTTGGCCTTGATCTTCCTCAGGTAGAATTCGAGTTCTTTGCCTTCCAAAATGTAACCGTCGGCTCTTCCAACTTGACCTGGTCTGCTGGATATACAAGCTAGAAAAATAAGATTTTCATATTTTAATTTATCATATATTCCAGAAGATTCAATATATTGCATGAATGCCGCAACCTGCTTCAACCAGACTGTTTCTTTAAAAGCTGTCGTATCAATCCTACCCTGTGGTTATCTTGTTTGCTATCTCAAGACTGCACAGAACAGGTAGTTGACATAAACAATTACTTTTCATTTTAAAAATTTCGACCTCAAAAAGATTTAACTGAAGAGCGATAAGCCCCCAAACCGAAAAAAACGCAATTAGGCTTAAAAACTGTCTTGCCCTTTAGTTAAATTCAGAAGTTTAAGATTGTTGTAATCGATTTTGTAAACACGGCATTTGGGAAAACTTCACGTCTGCATGAAAGTATCTTTAAATGCAGATAAAGAGATCAACTACGAAACAGTCGGTTGTGTATTGAGTGAAGGTTTAGAATACTGAATCATCAGAAAATTTCTCTCAGAGTAACTATGACATGAATGCACACGGAGAATTAACTTCATAAAGGAGTCATCATTGAGAAATGGACAAACTGCGCAGAGGTATCATTCAAAACAAATAAACAGGTGAAGAACTACTAGATTTACCTAAGACACGGCCAGCACTGAACTGCTCTTCTAGTGATTGCTCGACCTTTGATGTCTTTTGTCTCAGCTTGATCTTCTTTTCTACTTTCTTGGATCTTTTCTTATTTAAAATAGCCTCCTCGGCTTCGGTCTGTAAAAAATAGCATAAATATATAATTCCTCCCACACAACGACGTACGTAGGATCATTGTAAAAAACGGATCAGATCGCTGTGGAATGGTTGGTTGTAATCATAACTCTCATTTGACACGCGGTATCCATCATTTCCCGTTAGTCATTAATTAATTCACGAAGTAAATAATAAATTAACAAATAATATCGATTGCTTCAGTTCAGAATTGAAAAAGCAGACAATCGAATACGTATGATTATGCTAAACAAATCTTACCAATTTGGAGCCCTTCTTACGTCCTAAAGGTGTAGCATAATGGGCTTCATACCACTGCCTGAATGGTGCAGCATCGATAACAACAATAGCGTTCTTTACCAACGTTTTCGTACGAACCAATTCATTGTTGGAAGCGTTATATACGACATCAATAAGACGGGTCTTTCTGGAAATGCCTACAAATCCAAAGAGTACATATTATTAGCCGCACTCATGTACCCAGTATTTACAAAAATAGAAAGTAGTACTTTTAGAAGCTCAATCTAATTTATTTATTTTTATCCATTGCCATATGTCAAAAAAAATAAACACTATCAAAATCGGATCAGATCGCTGTGGAATGTTTGGTTGTAATCATAACTCTCATTTGACACGTTGTATCCATCATTTCCAGTCAAAAGTCAATAGCAATATATTAGGTAGTAAGTAATGCCCATATGAAAAAATAACATCCCAGATACATTATTTGGGCAAAAAATGATCCAGAATTTTATCTTTTACCAATCGACATAGGATAGGTATGTTTTCCTTACTTTCTGAACCCCAGGAGAAATTGCCAGTGTCCAAACGCAAAGCACGGTACTTAAGGCTGCCACCTCTAACACGAACCGTATGCACACGACGGATTCCCAACTGTGAACAATAAAACGAACACTTAATTCATAATTCATCAGTACCTTACATAACTAGTCAAATTTTCAATATACAGTCGATTTAATCATAAATTTAAGATTGTAAATCAGAACGTTAGAGGTGAATCTATGGAAGTTTCGTCACAGACTTTCAGATAATTCGATCATCACATTTACAGTTTGTACCAACACAATATATTCACACTACAACCAACAAACAAATACAAACGGCACAAAATCCAAGTCTCGCATAGGATACGCTCAAAATTACGAAAAAATGCTACCTTTGTGTTAGCAGCAGGTCGCCCTAATTCGAACTTCCTCTTCTTTCGGACCAAGGCACGCTTGCCTCCGGTAGCCCTCCGCTTATGATAATGATCTCTGCTAATACCTATTCAACACATCCCCATAAATTAATGTTAAACACTTAAACACAATAATACATTCCTCACACCTACCATCTACAGTTTCATCAAAAATCGATTCCAATTTTGTGATTTAAATAAATTATAGGTGCTCATTTAATAATTCTACCAAAAATACAATTCCAGACATATTACAAAATACAACGAGCATGGATGATCGACAATGCTACCAGCAGCACTTGTAACTTAGCCTGCTAGACTTAGATCGACGACCATGCATGCCGGAAAATTAAAATCTTTAGTAATATAAAGTTAATGAGCTCAAATAATAGAAAAACCCAGAGAAATTCGGATGCTACTAGTCGACCTTAGCTTCTAAACTACTATAATTACAAGTAGGGCGTAAATTATGAAAAAATGTATGAAAATAAAATAAAATTGAGAGCGAAAACTTACCCATCTTGACTTCAGATGATAGAGTGTGAGAACGGCGTGCAACACGATGGCTGTCGATCTATTGCTGCCGGATCGCAATGAAGAGCACAGGGGCGCCTCGGCTTTCTGCCCATCGTGAAATTGCCGTTGGGAGGCTGGACGGAAGAGGACACCATGTCCCAGTCTCACGCACTACTCACAGACCCACTCGTTCCTCCATTCCAACGTAGGTGTCTTTCACTGTCTACTTTTGGTCCATACACCAACCCTTGTGCTTACCCCTCAATTCTTTATCTTCCTCAACTTAACCTTCCACTTGTGTAAATACCATCCCTTCATCAATGTCAACATCAACATCAACATCCCTTCAGAAGCAATAAACATCCTTGTCCTTGTCCCTTGTAGATGTAAATCAAAACTTTGCCCTTCCTCCTCTACTCCATAGCACTCTAATATGTTCTTTATTTTACGCTGGCCATTTAAAGGCTTCTATTTCTAAAGTCCAGACGGGTTTGGATGGAGCATGCACTGCAGTAGGATTTAGAATAGCAAGGATATTTACATACCTACCTAGGTTACTAGTAGGTCATACGGATTTATCGTTAGGTAAAACCATTCCTGGAAATGATAATATCGTCATTCTAATAAATGCACATACAAATTCCCCCACTATAAATCATTTCGTCATTTTGGGTAGTCGTAGTCAGTGTCAGCTACTAGCACTAGCTGTAGTTACACAGTATACCCACCCACAGCCACTATGCAAGTCAAAATAGTTATGACGGTGATTATGAATTTATGAATGAAGTTCCGAAAGCTTTTTTTTTCACTTTGCTTGTGGTGGTTTAGGATGGTATCTCATCTCTACTCTTGTTCTGGTACTCCTGGCCTTGGCTCAGGTCCTATGGTGCCAGTACCAGTACGTGTACCACTTCGGTTCCGTTTCGCTGATGTTTGTTCAATAGTATGTATTATGTATGTATGTAGTTACAATAAAGAGAAAGACTGAGTATGAGCAAGAAGAAATAATAATGTCTGGAAATGGACTGGGGCTGGTACTCGTACTGGTTATGATTATGGTATAGTGACTCTGGTGCCGGGACTTGTACTGGTTCTGGTTCTGGTTTTGGTGCTGTTAAATCTTTCATATTCACGAGTACATTGTGTGCAAAGATTTCATTTCCTTTATTTGACTCGTTTCCTCTGAGTGAACAACTGAGTTTTGTGCCCATCTCATCTTTCCAGGATGTAGCAAGAGAAATGTGATGTCCAGACGAAAGTAACTCAAGTTACATATTTACGAGATGGAATATTTGGAAGTAGCCATAATAATATCACCTTATTCATCCAATTGTAACATGTAGCCCTTGGTGCAATATCACAGTCATACAGATAGCACAGCGACAGCTCCTACATTTCTCATTTCATTTCCATGTACATACTTGACACAAGCACTTGAGTCACGCTGAATATTTCAATCCGATCCCCTTGAATGTGAATCAAGAATCCAGTCCAAGTCCAGCAATACTATACTAGTGCGAGAAAGAGAGAAAGAGAGTACTAACGATGAGTGCAACTAGAATACAATACAAGTGTGGAAAAGAATCTGTGCAAAGTACCTATACATGTATGCATGAAAAGGTACAGGTATGAATGTGAACTGTTGAAGAGATGTACATAATATTCGTTCGGAGCTGGATGTAGATGAGGTTATTGTGGATGTGGATGAGATGGGTATTTGGTCTTGGTGTTTGAGTATTAGTGTTCGAGGACTATCGATAGAATGGAGTGCCTTGCGTTTGTAGGTTTATGTTTGTTTCTATGTACCTATACATATAAATATGTTTGGAGTTGTGAAGGTAGGGCTTAGGTTTAGGGCTTAGGCTAGATGTTTAGTTGAGGGTTCTTCTTTTCGTCTCGTCTCGGCACTCTGTGCTCGGTAAGTGTAGAAGTCGTTCGTACTTTAGAACTTTGATATTTTGGAATGGGAAACTGGGAACAGTGGGAACTGCAGAGGATTCACTAGTTCCTTGATATAAAGCCCTGCATGTACCTATATATATAAACACCAAGTACAGTAAATAGCGAAGCAGCATCCATTCTTGTAGTCATTCCTTGGCCTTCTTGTTTTTCATTTTGGGCAGACGACTGCGGGACGCATAGTGAGAATTCTACCAGAACCAGAGTACCACTAACAACGACAACTAACCAGTGCTCTCTTTGGTTCGGTTTGGTCTTTGGTTTGGTTTATAATACAATTTCAACTGAACATTTCCACCTAAAATATTATATTTGCCCTCAAGTCCCGAACAGACAATTCGTATTCCTATTTAATTCCTGTCTCTTTCCTTGTCTCCAAGTCTCTCGATCTCGGTCCCTGAGCCGCAGTTTGCTGAACTGGAATTGGAATCGAGTATTATAATATGTAACTTATATGTAACTGCAACATTACCTTACATTACATTTACCTGTGCTGTTTGTGTGAGCCGTAGCTGGTCTGGAGCTCAGTTCATTCTGTTGTTAGTATTACAGATAGTCTGCGTATCGCATGGTATTGTTATTTCATAAGTACAGAGAGTTTTCTTCAATCTTTCTTTTTACAGTCACAGTCAGCGTTTTACAATTACAATTCACACTTGTGCTCCGACTGCATGCAGACCTATAGTGCTAATATCAAAAAGCAAATCTTTGAATTGAACGACGATCTTATATGCTACGACAAACTTGGAATGATGAACAAGAACAAGACAAAGACTTGAACGCGTACAGTCCACACTACAGTTGACAGTGACAGTGAGTGTTTGTGCAGTGACGGTGGGTGGCGGAACAATAGACAGCAAAATACAAATACAAATACAATCCAATCCAGTTCAAGTCCAAGAGGGTGAGGATAGTTATTGTGGGTAAGACTGGAATGCATTTTATTTCTATTATTATTAAAACAGTCGGTTAGGTGTTTGATTCCCGTAATAATTTTGGAGTAATACAGGGAACAGGGAAAGGAATCAGTAAATGATGAATAGATACTAGTTTTGAATAAAATGTGATAGAGTAGTGAGCATGACATGACATGGAATATCTCCCTTCCTCATCTCTTTAGTAGGAGCAATTACACAATCCTGGCACTGGTTCACTACTGACGGACAAGGACAAAGGACAAGTGTGACTAGTTGAGGTACCTATTCTCATGTTGCTTTTAGCAAAAAGGATGCGGATAAAGTGACAAGCAACTGTGATAAGCCATGCAATTACATGATGTAGCCTTTAATTAACGAAAGGATTCCGGTGTTTTATTATTCTCCCTCTACCTCCCACTACACGCTCTTTAACCAAACTCGCAACTTGAAAAAAGTCTCTCGCTTCACTGTCATCAGATCACACCGCGCTTCGATTGTAAGCAGGTAGTCAGCATCTGACATTCTACAATCTACAATTACAAACAACATCTAGAATATCTACAGCTCACAAAACAATCCAACCGCAACCACAACCGACAATACAAACACAATTATACAATTACAATTCTTTTCGCCAACTTCAAACTATAAAAATATTATTGTTTAGTTTTTTTATTTTCCTTTTTTTGCTTCGGCGGCCAGCGGCTGCATACCCTTTCAAAACCGATTCTAACTTTTTGTAAATTAATATTTGTTTTTTTGCTCACACGTCGACTTTGTTTGAATGTCCAGTCAGTGTCAGTCAACCGCACCGGTTTTATTTTAGAGTTTTGTGCGCTGGAGTGTTCCTTGGTCAATGGTTGAAGGCTTACAATCAACAGTTGACCGCACACATTCAGCGATCCAGCAACGCCAGCTCCGTCTCCAACATTATCAATTATTATTGTCGTGCTGCTGTTTGTTTTGTAGTTTACAAGTTTGCGTGCACCGGTAATCGAGGATTTCAAATTACCACTTGAGCACAGTCAATAATAACCAACAATTATTTATAAATATTCAACAGCAAAACAACAGTTTTTGGGATTACGTTGAGCAGAGTTGAGAGTGAGTGAGGATGGAAACAATCGGTAAACTGAGTCATTGAAATAATTATCATATAAATGGATTCTGAATCTCCCGAACAGTTGGTGTTGGGAGTAAATAATAATAGCAAATAGTGAATAAATACTTTGACTTTGTTCAACTGCTGTCAACCGTATAACCAATTTAACGTTGAATGAGCACGTTGAGTCCTAGTCCTAGTTTAGGTGCCAGGCCAGACAGTCGGCGTCGACATTGTTTTAATGTTGCGGTTCGGCTGGTTTCAAAAATAATTACCTTTGTGCCGAAACAAGCAACGAAGGCAGTCAACCGAACTGTAACCGTCCGATGATCATTCATTATTTCATAAGTAGTGTTGAGTGTTGACCAAACATTCCGACTCCGAGGCTGGTTGCAATCAAGTCAACAGTTGCTTGATTATTCCCGTATTTGCTGGTGAATTCTGAGGTTTTGTCAGTTGTAGATATATTTTGCATCATGACAAACTTTGGTCGTTTTTGTTGAAAAAGTTGAATTTATCACTGCAAAAGTTAAGTTACCCAAATATCTTCCAGTTATTGGGATCAGCCATCGGCATTTAGATCAAGGTAAATATATTCGGCATTATTTTTCCTTACATCTATTTACACGGGTTACAGGTATGGCTCTCATTCTCATTCAT
>JAAXYX010004059.1:0-12987 GCA_036851915.1 Ptenothrix huangshanensis | reverse complement strand
CACAGTGATGTTGAATGGGATATTACACAATGTTCTGCTGGATGCTTAGTGGTAAGTGAGAGTAATTAGGACAGTGAAAGTAAAACGAGAGTAAATTAGATACAACTGTTAGCAAACTGACCACGTTGAATGCTCCATTTCTTCTATTTACATTGCCTACTGTTATAGTAGAGCATACACCCGGGAGCAGCTTGAACATTTAGACATGCCTTCCCACTTGTGTTTGCTCAAAATATTCACTAGCACTAGGTACGGAGAGGAATTGTTAGAAGCAGAAAGTATTAGGGGGACGAAAGGCACAAGAAAAGATCAATTGTGGGACACCATATAGTATGCTTGTCAGGGCATTTCAGCTTGCTTAACTTTGAAGAGTGCTGTGTTCCCTAGCTCCAGTAATAAGTTGTAAGATAGGTCTCCGTACCCTCGAACTCAACCTATGGACGGAAGAATAGGAAATGAGGCATTGAGAAAAAATAAGAAGTAAAAGTATTGGATTGCATTGCCAACAAAAGATCTACGTAAAGCTGGCGTGTGTGCCAAAACCTTATTCAGACAGACCACGACAACCAATTCTAAACTGCCACCGTCGTATTTTCCTAAATTGTTTTCCACTTTGTCAAACTTTAGCGGTCCCTAAAAGCTATGTACATAGGTATTTAGTATATAAAGTCGACATCCAAGTGTAGCGGGGCACGTATAGATGTATACAAGTGTGGTGAAGAAACATTCTCCACGATGATTGTATTTTCTTTTTCCAAAAGAATATGTATTTGTGTGCAAGCTTGGAAAAGAAGATGTATAGTAGACTCGTAGGCACAGCGCTGGCTATGTGATCTTTCCTATACGTCTGTCAAAACTACCTGTATCGTAAGAAACGGTAATAACTGAAGTGCATGTAGCCTCTGCCACGACTATAACTCCTTTAGTTCCACATCAGAAAGAAACACAAGTGCGTGAACTTATAGTGGCAGTAGTATGATCAAATCATAGCTGTTACCTTTTCCTAGAAGTTCCGAATGTTGTTCCGTATACATATATGTAGGTATATGTGTATCTATACGTGCTCAGAGTAAGCCTAACTTGAATCCCACATTATTCTGACATCTCGAGAATGCTCCAGGGAAATAAATGCACTTGTCCGCGGTTCTGTTTCTGAAGTAACTTCCTAATGTTACAAAATTTATTGGATGGCTCCAGTGGTATCTAGTCTTTCAATTTGTACGTAGGTACATAATCACATATAAATCTGAGCTGTGGTAACCGTACACATTCGAATGATAGGTATTTGAGTGCCTACTTTGAAAACTTGAGCCCGGTGTCATACACAAAAGCATATCTATTATGTACCGTTCAGTTGAATTACACTTTAAGAAAATTTATATGGAATGCTAAATTGTACATGTGTCAAGCCGAAGATTTAGTTGAGTTTCTATTAGGATGCTCCGGCCTTTGCATAAATCATAATTTGCCCAGTGAGTTCATTATACTACCATTTCGGGCTTTTCTTCTGCTTCTTCTCGCAATGACTGGAATTTCCACAAGACATTCTTTATAGGGTCACGTCTCCTATATTCGGACTGCGGACCGGTATCATTTACTTCCATGTTTAGGGACGGGTGTGTTTCACAACTTATCTCGAACAGCTTTTTCCAGTAAGTAGCACCGTCTAGTGTTCATATGACAGAAAAAATTGCAGTGTGATAAGAATATTGATGATATCGCACATACTGGAACTGGAAGTGATTAGAAAGGCAACGAGAAAAATCAAAGTATGATTCGTTGCCCAGTGGTCCACGCTAAATAAAGTAAATAAAATATTGAATTTGGGTTTAGGTAGAATTACCACATCGGGACGAAATTATTTTGAGGTCTTGTTTAGTAGCACCTGGAATTAATCTCGAAATGCGAAATTTGCTGAGTGTAAGTAAACTTATATTTGGGTAGTAATTGCATACCAGCATACGGTTAATAGGTAGTCAGTCTATGTGCTTATAAACCATCTGTTATCACATTTCGAAGCAAGTCACATATGGGAGTGCGGACCCAGGGTGAATTACCTTGAATTCAGAATTCGCTAAAGAAAACTTGAAAGTTGTTAATTAGAAAAGAACAACCATTTGGGTAATTTAGAGATAATTAAAAAAGGAACTTTATTTATTTATTTTCTGTTCCAGAAGACTTGTAATCTAACTTTAATGATTTCACCTTTCATCAAGTTTTCACAAACTATACGTAGGTACACACCGCGACAAAGTTGGGACTGAGCTATTCTTGGTATCTTTGATTATTTGCGGGCTGTAGTGAAATGAAAAATACATGAAGTCCATAGGGAAATTCTTAGTTTTCTGACTCCACTTTAACTACCAGACTCAAAGTTGTTGGACTTTGCTTGGGGAAAAGACTAGATTGGTTTGTTCCCGTAGCATGCACAATTGCATCCATATATTTTGATAGAACAATGATTTAACAACGAGCAACGTTATCTGGAAGTGTTTCAATAACTTTTGCCTGGATTCAATTTAAAGCAAACAAAAGATGAGGATTTAGATACACAGGGACACGGCACTCCGTACATTCCCTTCGATGTGAAGCATGTCTTGAGAATGATAGAGGAAGAAATGTTGCGGCTGTTTTTATTCCCACCGTGACCGCCATTTGATATTTGATGGGATAGGAGAGCGGAAAACGTTGGTGATGCCACCAGCTGAGATAAATTACTCATTTTAATCGCCCATTTGGTCAGCTTTCACGCATTTTTACATTTCAACGTGTGTGCATACAATGGAACTCACGCCATGGACATAATATTGGTGGCTAACGGAATAAATCCCGGGGCTTTGAAACGACTAGACTAGAGAAAGTAATTTTGTGATATAGAGCGAGAGTAGATTTCTCCGGTTGACATGCTCCTGCTGTCGGGTGCCGGAGCTCTGGGAATCTATACAGTGACTAGTTCTAACACTTTTTTGTGAGCATTCACAAACTTTGTTTCTAATAGCAATATATTACAAAGATGAATGCCTGAATGTTGGGTAATGGAACTGGACTGACATTTCAGATCTTTCTAGCTCCTATACCAACAAAGACCGGTCTCCATAAGCTTTTCTGCCAGCAATTGAGCGAGTATTTTCTGTTAAGCTCCTCACACTTTCACTACACTCCCGAATTCCGAAGCAATAATTTTATTATACGCTATGTATACGTACCGGTTCACCTATTTCGGTAAACTGCTCATGCACGAGACGTGTTTACTATTTACTCGTATTACGACACGACCAGAGGAGGCTCAGCGTCATTCTACAGACCTTATCATTTTATCCTACGCATGTTACCTCAGTAATTATGTACGCCGTATACATGCTTGACTCTGATAACACCTCAGAGTAGAAAGTGCTTACGATGGAATGCGAATGCAAAGTAAAGAGCATAAATCATGAGAAACGGCGACTTACTGATATGGTTCACAATTAGTTGTAATAGGAAGAGGTAGTATTTTTAAGGTCGATTATGCATTATGGAGGAAGATGTACTGAATGCATTTATTCTATAGAGCGAATTACATGAAACCGATGCCAATAAAAGTAAAAGTAGGTACACGAACGCCGATCATTTCCTCTCCTACCCATTATCTAATCTACACCAATGACATAGCATTTAACACATAAAACTTTATTTTACGCATTTTTATTCGACGATTTATGATCACCTTTCCACAAATGCAACTGAATATGTAATTCTATGCTCTGGCCAACCTAGTCGTAATTCCGACTTTGATCGAGCACAATACCTACCACTCTCAACTAACCATGTAGCTTTGAACACAACGCCCCCAAACTCCTTTAAATTGCTGAAAATTACAAGGATTTTTGAGGAGTCAAAAAAGTCATTCATATTGATGTTTACATTACGTATGGTTTACTGAGCACCCCACTGATCCGGCACTATACTGAATGAGAAAACTTTCCAATAGCTGAGGTGAGTGGTTTGACTTTGTAGAAGGCTGAAGATGGTGACCTAGAGGATAGGTAGATTATCAAGTGGTACGAAAGTCAATAAAATCCCAATTTGTCGACATTTACAAGTAAATCGTCCCCAATGGGAAAGTCATGTCTTCGAGGTTAAGTGTCTCAATCGATCCCATCACAGAAAAGAACAGAATTCGGCTTTACACCATTATTTTTACAATATCTGCTTTAAGAAAATTATTTTTCCTAATGGAACCTACCCCAGTCGAACGCTCGTGGTATCGTGGACGTGGACTAACATATGTTACCTCACAATTGAATTCCCCTCCCCCACTCAAAACTATTCACGCCGATCTCAATTGCTCTGCTTCTTTCTCTCACACCTCAGTATCAATAAACCCAAGTAACTAGGCATAAGAACTAATGCGAACATTACAAGGACAACGTTCCTGATTATTTCCAGCATCTTGAATGACTGAATTCAAGCTATTATATTTACCACATAGGAATAATTGTTTGAGTTCACATTAGTCCACCAACACGCCCATGAAGGGTAAAATGAAAATCGATGGTGCCAGGTTCGTTTCGTCGTAAGATGCGATTAAGCACGTACATATAAGCGGTACGTGTGGGTTCTTTTAATCCAAAATCCAGATCGTCAAACTAATGTCTGAACTTCGTTGAAATTGAAGTGTAACTTCCCTTGCATATTCAGCCTTGCTTTCCGGATTGCCGTGCTTTAAAAGTATTAGGAATGTTATTGCTATATGTATTAGTATTGTTATATTTTGTTAAATACCTACGCTAGCGATGATAGCACTTAAACAGCCAATTGTCTATTAAAATAATATTTCTACTTGTAGTATACTTTTCTTTTATCAAAAAGATGTCATTTATGCCGAATATAGAAAATCTAAACACAGAGACATAATTAATGAACTTTGACGGAAAGTGAACCTAGCACTTTGTGCTTCTTGGTTTTCCCTTTTTGAAGATTAACAGTCAGTGATTATTGCACGGACAACACCTGATGGTTCACTGTTAAAAACCATCCCGGTTTCCATTTGCCTTGTTGCTGTCTTTCACGTTAAACATTCGTGTGTTCATAATTACGGTTCAATTCTACTAGTGATTGGTGAATTCCCCGGAGAAAAATCGGCTACTTAAATACTCGGAATTCGCAATTAGGCGACCCCCAAAGCCCGATTTTTGTACCCCCACTCCCCGCTCTCTGTCAAGCTTGCGATTTTCTAATGCTTATCATACGAACCTCTTCCCCTTCTTCAACAGTAGGTTCATCATTCATAACTTCATAACCGCTCCCACACTACTAGACAGGACCGTCTGGACTAGACTGCAACTTTATTTTTCACTGACTACACTGTAAAAATTAAGCAGGAAATAAACAATAACATAAATAAATAAATAACAACATAAAAAATAAATACCTCAAAAACGCCAAAAACCTACTAGTATTTAATACTATCTTTAAAATAATTTTGGTCAGTCGTNACATAAATAAATAAATAACAACATAAAAAATAAATACCTCAAAAACGCCAAAAACCTACTAGTATTTAATACTATCTTTAAAATAATTTTGGTCAGTCGTAACGCCTTAAGTGCAGTTTAAATGCATTAAAAATACATCTTGAACTGAAAGATGTACTTTTGATGCACTTCAGAATTTTAGACAAACTTACTAATTACAAGTTTTAGTGAACTTAAGGTGTACCGAAACTGTGTTTAAGACGTTGCAATGGTTGGAATACAATACAAGTAGGTTTTCCTTCCAAGATGCGCCAATTTTCACAGTGTATAGACTGAGCTCATAAGCGACAGTGGAAGCATCTAATTACAATACAAATGTTTTGATGAGGAGCAAACGTTTCGGGAACTTAAGTTGTAGTAGTGGACGGCAGTTGGTTATTTGACTTCCATAACGTATCTCACACAGCTAGATGGCTCTCGGAAGAAGCCAAAGTAAAAGTAAGCAGTGTGAGGGAAAACGAAAAGCGGAAAAGCAAGGCTAAAACAAGACTGACACTGACAGGTTGTGTCGTTGTGTGAGCAGTTCAACGTCTTCTTTGACTTGAATATCGAAACCCAGTTATTTCATTCCAGAATTGGATAGGTATGTGAAGTTTTCTTCTAATTTCGAAATATATAAAAATTGTATTTTGTTGTTTTTGTATCTGTAAAACCATTAACGCCGTAATTGTTTTATTTTTGTAGGATAAGCTCAAAGTTATTTTTAGTTAGTGTCTGCTGTGATGCGAAATTGTTTTTCGGCTTTGTATTTAATGTTTAAGGTTTTAGAAATAATTGTTTCAGTGTTTGTGTTAGTCTACAACAGAGTATAAAAACAAAAAGGTTTTTGCCTTTGGTTTTGTTTATTGTAAATTTTATTTATTGTACTGTTATCTCACTGTCAGCTGCACTACTCGTAACGTACAGCAGGATTGCTTCGAAAGTGAAACTTCAACCTTCATGTCATTAAGCAGGGAATACCATGGCAGATTCAAATTCTGCACGTAACAATTGTTTTAAAACTCCATCAACGTTTACACATCGAAATTCAAGAGGTTATTCCTCTAGTAAAAAGAGAACTACAACTCCGTCTACTACTGCTGGAAGTACAAGAACAGGCCGCTCAATAAGGTCATGTTCTGCTGCGCCCCAGAATGTTTTAGGTTAGTCAGTAATTGTTTTCTTGATTGTGGTGGTTAATAATTATTAGTAATTCTAGTTTAGTATATGGTATATGATTACTTCAGTCGATTTTAAGTCATTCGATATCTATTGATGACTTCTTCATACTTCAAAAATTACTGTAATTGTTTTCTTGATTGTGGTGGTTAATAATTATTAGTAATTCTAGTTTAGTATATGGTATATGATTACTTCAGTCGATTTTATTTCATTCGATATCTATTGATGACTTCTTCATATTTCAAAAATTACTTTTGCTTTCAGGATTATGCGAAGGCCGAGGACAAGCTCGGGGAGATGTTGGAATAGCATGTATTGGTATTGGCAGCCCTAATTTGGTTCTTTGCCAGGTTACAGATTCTCAGAACTATTCCAAGACCATTGCGAAAATAAATATTTTTGAACCAGTAGTGGTAATTGGGCGGATTTTATGTATTGTATTACGTATTATTACTTATTGTAAGACCTTATTAAGATCAAACTAAATAATTATTCTGATCGCATTTAATTGTCAGTTAATAAGTAGAAATTGGTTCACTAGATTTTAATGGTAGCCACCAACTGTGATTTGAGTGGGCAGTCCAGTCAGCTATATAGGCAGATACAGAAGACATTCAAAAACATACAGATCGTACCCCTCCGAAGAAAGGTTTTTAATGAGGCTGAAGGTATGCGAAGAATTAAAACTTTGGTGAATGACCTCTTTTCGTCTGTAATTTCCACCATATCAAAGAAATATTACGCATTGGCGGCGACCTCTGCTTTATTCACATATGTGGAAATCGCACATTCTGTAATGTTTTCTCCTCGAACTTTAAAGATCGAATTTCAAGGACCTGAAAACACGATGTTGATAGGTTGGTTTTGTTCCTTATATACATAATAAAAAATGAAGGTACCTATCTTGCTTACCTAGTTGCTACGAAACCTTACCCCTATTTCACTTTTCAGTAACGTTCGTATTTATGTTTTATTATAAAAGATGGTTCCACTGTCAAACACTTGGAACTATTGGAGAATATTCATAGCCAAAATTCGGTACACTCACTGTTTGGAATATTAAATAATTGTCGTACACCGATGGGATCCCGTCTGCTTCGAATGAATATCCTACAGCCTCCGTGTCATAAGGCTTTGATTGTCCAAAGATTAGATTGTGTTCAAGAGCTTGTACAAAATGCGGACCTTCTGTATGGATTACGGGTGAGTTGTGAGTTCTGTTCAGAATGGGTGATGTATTTACATATTTTCGTATGAAGCATGTGGATTATATCCGACTCTGAGTAAACGCAGAACGGGGCATATTCATTAGTTCTTAAAATCAAAAGAAGATACATCCAACGCAAAATACTTTGGTATGCCCCAGCATGCTTTTAAGTTATGTGTACCTTACCTACTTCACTTTTAGTCAGAATCAGACACACCCCACGTTGCATCTAAAACGACGTCATGAATTTCCGCCAATATAAAACATTCTTTGATTACTTGCGGTAGGATGTGCTGTTTCGGTTTTCCACGGATTTGGACCAAGTAATATCTGGCCTTATACTAATTCCGAAAGCAGGAACTGAAAAATGTATGGAACAGCGAATTAACTTTATCATTGCCTTAAAGTATGTGTTGGAGCTATTGCCTACATTTTTGCAAGTATTAAGCGATGCCAAGCACCCTTACTTTCAGCGTTTGAACAGGGTGAATATGTATTTTTTGCTTTTATAAGAAAATGTTTGGTGATAATAATCGTCACAATTTTTGGCGTATGGGCGTCCCTCATTAAAAGTTTAGTACTCATTATGATCCTGAATCGAGCTTTCACATTTTGATTTATATTTTACATTTAGGAATTTCAGCGGAATGTATTTGCTCAACTATTGGATAAAATTTCCAAGGTCATAAATAATGAAGCTCGTGTAGAACACAGGTCGTCGAATATGCAACTGCAACGAACCTTTGCTGTTAATGCAGAAGTTAATCCATTGCTGGATATTACTAGGAAGGTTTATTGTGAACTTACGCACGATGTCAACAGTGAGACAAATTTTACTGATGAATTCCTGTTCAACAACTGATTGAATATTGACTTAGTCGACTCTACATTACCTAGTGATTTTATTGTAATAAGTATCGCGTTATTTTCAGAATATGTGATGGACTTAAGCAAACAGCATAATATTGCGTTTAACTTACACAGAACTAGTAATCGAGGATTCCATGTGCGGTTTACTCTCCACAAGAAGGATCTAATGCCCACTCCGTTATTATCAAATACCTTTCTTCAGGTAAAACTAAGGGTGTGTACAGTTTCAATAGAGCTTATTTTCAATAATTATTTTTGGTAATCGCAGGTTCATCGGACAAGAAACACCATTTCTTTCACCACTGATTATTTGTTGATGGTTGATCGTCGTGTAGAGGAGGTACTACGGGAAATCCAAAACATTAGCGCAATGTAAGCAATTGTATTTAGCCACTTTGTACTAGGATATTACGGATCGCAGGATATTCTCCTTATAATGTGTCTAATAAGATGTTTCCTGCCTCGAATTTCTTCTATACCCCTACTTCAAACAAGAATTAAAGTTCCAATCTAACGAGCACAACTTGCCAACCTATATCGCCGGATTTGGAGGATATATTTTTTTTTAATTTCATGGTGCCTACAAACAATGATTTGCTTAGCAGCATGCTGCGCACTCAGAAGTTCATACACACAAGTAATTTTTCAAACACCTGATACTGCACCATTTTCAGATTTTTCTTACGACATCTAGCATGCAACTTTTGGGGGAGGGAAAGGCTGTGAAAAGTTTCTGAAATTCGGCCTTTTTACCAAATCCAGTTATCTTTTGATTTTAAATGCCGATTAGTGCTGAACTATTGAGAGATTAAGCAGTGTGGTATCACAACAGGTTCGTTAATTAATTTACTTGCATGGACGAACTTCTGAGTGCACCATGAAATTAAAAAAAATATATCATCCAAATCCGGCGTTATAGGCTGGCAAGTTGTGCTCTTAAGTAGACTGCTAAAACTCCTCACTATATTTTTAGGGTGATGAATTCAGGAACGCGTCTTGATCAAAGGTAAACATGCAGTTAAGATGTGTTTCAGATGGATTTTTTATGTCAATCTCGTAAATTGAGATAGAGTTGTTTTTATTTAAATCATCCTTAAGTTTTCGGAAAATACCTTTTTGCTATGTTTTGTTATGAATGGTGTTCTGCATCTAAATTTTTATCCCTATCCGTAAGTAAAACGAAGTGAAGAACGCCTTGAACTGACTACTATTGGTAGAGAAAACATTGAGTTAGGGAAAACCTCAAACTTAAGGAAAGGAATTTTGATTCACAGATTATCATATTTATACTCAGCGGTAGAGAGTATTTTGAAACAGAACATCTTGATCCTGATTCTAAAAGACGATAGGACTTGAATTACGTTGTTCGTTTTCTTAATAGAGTTATTTCCAAGCTTATTATGCTAATCAGAGAAGATGTGGGCAGCTTGTATCAAATCAGTGATGCAGTTTCCAATCTCGACATTTTACATTCATTTGCGGTTTACGCCCTGGAAACTCAATCTGTTCGTCCACAGTTTTCGAACACCATCACTTCCATTACAAACGGTCTGCACCCTGTACTTGGTCGTACAGCTCCTAGTCCACCAGTTTCGAATAACACGGTTAGTTGACATTTCTGAGCTCAAACGAATATTCTTTACTAGTGGATCATTAGATGTCCGCCATATTTACTAGGATTGGTATAGCAGCTTTAACAATAGTATCACGGTATTGTCGACCTGTGTTTATAATTCCCACTATAAGTTATAATTATTGCATTTTGGTGTCTGTTTGTTCGAACGTTGTCACTTCTGTAATTACATGATTACTGAATATCATTTTAATTGACAACCTGCAATACACGGGGCTTGTAGAGAAATTGCAAGAAAATATTTGCAGGGGTTACAATAAAAGAACTTTTTGGAGGTAAACAGTTGAATAGGCTCTAATGTTGTGACGGTCCTTACTACCACCAGTAATTATTACTTACGTTACATTAGGTCTCCTTATTAAACTGCTGCTACTAATGATATGTATATTATGTTAAGTTATAGGCAGTAGTAGCAGTAGCACCAAGATATTGTAGACCTATATATTTGTTTGTACAATGCGTGTGTTATAAGTTATGACTGTTAGATGTGTAAAATAATTTTAAAAAACTAATATTACTTACAGTCAATTAAAGTCTCACTATTCAATAATATGTTAACAATAATTGAATGACAGGTTCGAGTGCAGGTTTGAATAATATCGCCCAATAAAAAATAAAGAGTGGCCGCTGTATGTTTGACTAATTGTAAGACTAAGTATAAGTTTTTTATACGCCCCGCTTTGCTTTTGGTCAGAAAGGGGTTTATTCAAGTGCTGAGGTGTTAAAATTTGTGCTTTGCTTCTCCGCATAATTTCGAAAATTGATGTTTTAGCTGATTTCTAATGATGCAAATTTTATACTCATCACTGGACCGAATATGAGCGGAAAAACAACATACTTAAAACAAGTTGCAACTCTTCAAGTTTTAGCCCAAGTAACAATACGTTTTAATAATTTAGGTTATATTTTAATATGAACATACAAAATTTCGCGCAGGTGCAGTATCAAGGCAGATGAATAATTTAAGGCTTAAAGTTCCAACAATTAATAATGAGCGCCATTTTTGTTTTTCCATGTTGTAGATTGGGTCATTTGTGCCAGGACAAGCAACATTTCGCATAACTGATTGCATTTTTTCTCGAATTGGTACCTCGGATTCTCTGGAAGAGAATGCTTCAACTTTCGAATTGGAGGTTAGAACTATTATTGCTATACTGGGTTTATTTCGTAAACTAATGTGACTTCGTTTTTTTATTAATTACAAAGTTGACAGAGATGGACTATATTCTGAAAAATATTTCTCCCAATTCACTCGTGATCATTGACGAGCTTGGTCGAGCTACATCTGTTGAAGAAGGAACGGCAATTTCCTGGGCGATGGCAGAGTCCCTTTTAAAGACGAATGCTTTCGTATTGTTTGCCACTCACTACTTATATCTTACAAAATTGGAATCTATCTATATGAACGTACAAAAGTAATATTTATTTGTTTCTCATACATACATTTCTTATGTTAATTATTAAAATCCCAATCATAATTAGCTGATTTTTTTGGCGTCTAGTTTGTTGTTGTTTCCTAGCTCTCAAGCTGGACCATCGTTACTCATAATAGGTTTTGGTGCTAAATTAACGTTTATCTCTAGTTTAAAATGAGTTGATTAGAAGATAGCTTTAATGTAATCAGAGCTTAACGATACCTAATTAACAACCGTCACGTTAGCCATTGACTTTATTTTTTATTGGTAAATAAAATAACATTATTGCATTTTTCAGCTTGAAAATGGATACCGTTGAAATCAATACCCCCGAGGGTAGACCATCTGGAACTCAAAGTAGTGACAGATGCCACCTAAAGTACACACATATCCTTCGTAAGGGCGTGACCGAAATAGAGTTTTATGGTTTAAAGTCTGGCTAAAAATTCGCCGTACCCGTCAAAGGTCGTTGACTGTGCTACAACTTTTGCCACTCAGATCATAAGATCTCGACAAGTGAGTAAAAATCCGTAGTATCTAAGTATTTTCTGTAACTAAGGGTTAGAATGACGAGCTTAAGAACGATGACATAATTTCTAGTTATAGTTCAGTATGATTGGTTTGGATGTGGTCATCTTTTCCTTAAGTCATATTTGCATAACTTGCTATATGATAATCGTATGCACGGTATATATGCTTATTTGGCACAAGATGAAGAACATACTGTAGTTAAAAAATTTTGTACCCTACTTCGTTGTGTAAAAAACGGTTTAAAAGTCGAGGGTATGAGAATAGTGTATAGTATATAGAATAGCACGCGCCCTCGAAATTCCACCGGGATTTAAAGAAATGTATGTATGCATAAAATATGACAAGTTAGGTAACATACTGATTGAAGACTATTATTTTAATTTTCCAGAAACGCCAAAAAATTGATGATGGTGAGAACGGTTCATCAAAAACTAACTACGTTCTTGCATCGCAACTTGCTTTAGTTCATCAATATGCCCGCACAGCAGCTCCTTCATATTTATCAAGCCATTTAAAAGAATTGCATCGTGAAGTAAAATTACTGGATCCGTAATGTAGAGGATTAGGATTGGAGGTACTTTCTGAGGAATAATAATGGCAATACACGAAGAACATGTTTTAATCTCAAACACACCCTAACCAAGGTGTAGGAAT
>JAAXYX010004058.1:0-12990 GCA_036851915.1 Ptenothrix huangshanensis | reverse complement strand
CATTGCTTATTTCATTCCATTTCCAGTAATTAATTTAGCACTTGGTTTCAATATTCTGTATAAAACGCTTGATACACTGCAAAAACTAGAGCACCTAAAAGGCCAAAAGCACACTCGTATCTTCTTAATATACCTAAGTAATTATGAACGCAGTTGGGATGCAGTTCTTACGTACATCATACATCACAAAGGATTTCAAAAGGCATCTTGAACTGCGAAATGTGTTTTAGATAGATTTTTCATGTTTTAAGATTTTTAAATTTTTACAGTATAGTTATGCGGTTTTACTTCTCCTCACTACATTCTTTACCGCACACTCTTTTACCTAAAATCCTACAGGGATAGTTAGTTATCCAGATGTGCAGATGCGTGCAATTATTTTCTAATCTCCCTACCGCTGGTCAACTGAATATGTGGAAAGTCCACGTTGAAAATAGCTCCGAATTTGATAGTGTGCCTATTAGGAATGATTTTGAAATTGGGTATATAAGGTGGTCATGTGAAACCGGAGTTGAGTTGAACCACAAATGCAAATGCAAAGACAAAGCAAAAGTCCTGTCTACCAGAGGGGATTTTGTTTATAAAATACTTCTAAACAGATCCGGCAACGGAGACGGACGGACACAGCTAGATCAATTGAACCAAAACAAAGGGACTTTACAGCTCAGCATCTAATCTAAACAGCTACCAATGTTACTCCAACTACTGTGTACAACTACTACATACTTACTATACTATAATATACTATACTATACTATATATAGACAAAAATAATGGCGGAGAACAAAGTCAAGCACAGCCAACGGAAGCGATAGTCGCTTTTCCATAGATCTAAGTAAGTATGTACCTTCATAGGTGTGCTTGGAATATACGTAGGTAGATCATCAAGACCAGGATCAAGACCAAGACTGAGAAATGGGAATCCACATTCCCGAAGAGGAATACGTACGATTACGTGAACGGCGTCTGTTTCTGTTCTACACTAATGCAGGCACATGTCTGATATGATATATTTATAAAGGTAGGTACCTATACGTAGGATTGAACTAGAGCTCAGTCTATTCTATATCCTACTCCTACTACAGTAGAACCTCATTCGTTTTATACCATCATTATTTTGCCTTGAACAAATTCCAGATTTGAAATGATAGTCACCTCTTTCCTTTTCCCATTTACTATGTCAAGACAGTTGAAGTTGAGATAATGGTGTGTGTACCTATTTATATACAGAGCAAGACAAGGAAATGGAAGGAAAGGGAGCCGTGGTTTTGAACGTGTATCCGTGAAATCTAAAGACTAAGAGAATGGCAATGTCAGTCAAATCATCAGCAACTAAAAATATGAATAACTTATGGCATGCTGTGTATGGTATATGGGCTCGGAACTACACTAGTGAGTGAGTGAGTGAGTGAGTGAGAGGGAGAAGTGAGAAGGGAATGATGTATGTATCTGTGTACACGGACTGGAAAAGGCAAAAAGGAGGCAATTTGTTAAGCTCCTCAACTTTAACTGAAGACTGAAGGCTGCATCTGATTTTTGAGGCAGTAGCCGGAGCCGTAGACATAACACTACTAGCTATTTCACTTCACTACCACCAGCATATGTAACTGTCATTTTATAATATTATTATGTGGATAATAACATATGTACAGTCTTCCCCTAGCATATGTACCTACCAACACAACCACAGTGCATTGGAAGGCATACCGAGTGCAGGGAGAAGGCGAAGGGAAATTACGACTGGTTTCTCCTGCACAGTCTAGAATAGGTACTACTGCTACTACTACTACTACTACATACACTCAACACTGACTCAGTTTAAAAACCCTATCCCTATCCATCGACAGACTCGTAGTAATGTAGTGGATAGTGGATACGAATACAGAATCGGACTGGACTATAACTACACGCATTTCTTGCCCTGACTTCTGTTCGAGGCTTGGAGGAGTTGAAGGATGAAAATAAAAAGTTTTTACTTTTTTTTGGGCACAATTCCGAGCCCAACAATTTTTTTGTTCCGCACCCTCTCTTCCCCATAATTCCATGTCTAGGCATTCACTATTTGCAGATTCAGATATGCATATGGAAATACAAGAAAAAATATTGAACAAAAAAAACAAGAAGAAAAAAATGGTTCAACCCATCGAAAACGAAAACGATCAGGAAAGAATAATTTGCTTAATGTTCTTTCTCATTTTGTGCTCTTGTTCTTGGAGCCTACACACACACACACACGCTTACGCTTATATACGTTCATTCACGTCCCGATTCTATCTTCCTTTCTTTCTTTCTTTCTCCTCTTTCTCTCCCTTTTTTGGCGGGGACATAAAAAAACAAGAGAAAAGGATTTTCTCTTCTCGTTTCGGAGTTGGAACACACACAGGAAAAAAATAATATTTCTCGTTTCCCTTTAATCCAATTTTAATGACATTTCCAATTTCTTTTTTTTTCCAGATTTTTTCCCCATAAAGAAAATCAATGTTACTTGAAGCTTGAAAATCTGGAATTCTAGAACTCAAGAAGTTAGGTGGAATGTAGGTAGAGGTGGTTTTTTAAAATATGAACTAGATCCTATGATCCTATTCCCTTCTCGTCCGCGTCCTGGTCCTGATGCTAGTCCTGGTCCTGACTGTGAGTGAGTGAGTGTGTGTATAGTTATATGTATTTTCTCTATACATAAAATGTACACAATATTGCTGCAGCGATGATGCACGAGACTTACTCAGGATTTAGTTCTATTCAAACCTCAGACCTTTTTCCATGATATTGACCCTTGGTTGTACATTGCAGATTGCAGGAGCAGCCAGTAAAAGTCTAATTCTTATAAAATCCTTGAGAGTATTGCGCATAAATTACGTGGAATAAATCCCCCTATGATCTTCTTATCTGATTGGTTAGCTCTGGTTTTTAATTTAAAATATTCATTTTCTTCGAGGGAGTTTCCACCCAGCAGAATTTTAATTTACTTTAATACCTAAAAGCTCCGATATGCTATGCATCCTAATTCTCAATGCTTTCCTCGCATCGTCTTGGTTCAAAATCTCCTTTGACTTGTAAGTATACAGTACACCGGGGGTTTTTAGATTTAAAGATTCTGTAGTCTGAGCAGTGACGTGATTTCCACAGCCAATAGTCAATTGCATTTTTTTAGTCAACCCAATCCAATCTAACGAAATAAATTGACAAAATACCACACACCGCTTGGTTATGTATGAAAAGCTACACCTGAAATTCTAAGTAAGTCGCTTGTCATCTCTGCGGTGTAATCCACAGACAAGGAATCTTTTCATGTGCCTACATACATACATAATATGCTTTTCTATACTACTGTAGGGTAACCATATTAGTACATGGTCCAGCAAAAAGATTAATCATGTGCCTAGTGAATTAAAGTAATCATGCTTCCCAACTCTCAGTGGGAAATAGGTGGGTGCTTACCATGCATTCAACTAATTTTGTTCAAGTAAGTAATTACTGTGGCCACTGAATGATTGACTATAAATAGAATGACAGAAATGCTCAGTAGTGGTTGCACATACACACACACACACACACACACACACAGAGAGAGAGAGAGAGTGCGAGAGATAATTAAATTAAGTGTACTCGCCCAGTGAATTAAATTAAGATCCTTTTGGATGGCAGACGTGATTTAAATTTCTATACAAACTTGTTCAAAAGAAGGATTAAAGTTTTTACGTGGATAATAAAATGCTCCTTCCTGCGCAGCAAGACCGGTCAATACAGGGACGTGAATGAATTTGCCACTCTTTAAAATTTCTTCGGGAGTTTTGTCAAACAGTACTTTATCCACGGACGGTGCAAACCAACGGGGGAAACTGAAGAATGACTGAATAAAAGATGGAATACAAACACAGCACAGTTACTCCATACATATATATAATTATATAGCAATCCATTTAAATTAAAGTTGGAGTTTAAAAACATGCCATTTCAAATATCATTCATGTAATTATCACTATGTTCCTTTAAAATAGACTCGTGCTCGTGGGTCTTGGTATAGAATAGTATAGCATAACATAGCATGACATTGGTAGTCTGATTCTGACGTTGACTTACAAACATTTGATTGACTTCCTGGACAAGTTTCTTTGTCCTAGTCTTCCTTATACACTCCACCAGTCCCTGGAAATCCTTGTAGTTACTACACTGAAGACGTGATCCAAGTTCCCTCGCAGACTCGAGCGGATTGGTTTGGAAATACTGGGAGTTCAACGCCGTCCCACCAATACAGATCACATTGCGGAACAAACCTTGAGAAAATTCAGAATGAAATTGTTATTAAAAAAAATTGAAAAAGAGTAAAATTTAAAATTGTATGAGGTAATGTGGTGCTCGATAGTTATTTGTATTAAGTTGGTATTCGTCTGAGCATTAGTATTAGCATCGGCATTAACATTAGTTTCTGTGGGTAATTTATTTGAGTATTTTTCTTGTGCCATTAGCCAAAGTCAGGCATTGGAAAAGAAGTTAAAGTTAGGATGTCTATCTCTCTCTCACTCTCTCACTCTCTCTCTCTCCTCTTTCTCTCTCTCTCTCCTTGTGTGTCTGTGTAATAGGAATGACATACACGTAACGAGTACCATGCTATACTACTTGATCCAGTTGCCTTTCTAGTTACTCTCTCTCTCTCTCCCTAAATGGTTTTACATTATAACGCATCTAGATATTTTAATGGCTCTCACATGTACATCTATGGCTACTTAATTCTGATATATTATACGATGTGAGCGTACCACGTCCTTATCGTTACATGTCGACGTCGAAGCTCTATTCTGGAACCAACCCCATAGTTACTACTTTTCAATGCAACCGGTTTCCATCCAGTCTAACATCCAATCCGAAATCCCCAAGTACTTGGAAAAAATTCCCTCTACTTCGATTCCACGTCCCCGTACATGTTTTATCATAATGCTCAAAATATAATTATAGATATAAAGTTGTTAGAGAAATGATGAAAAACTAATCCCCAATTGTGGATGTGCAAGTTAAAGCTAATATGCAAACCTGAAGAAAAGAGATTACGATGAATTTTTTCTTCTCCTTCGGTCTTCTTGCTCTTGCTCTGGTTCTGGCTCTCGTTCTGGTTCTGGTTCTATAAGATTTTCCTCACGTCTCACGTTCCAGCTTTTTTCCTAGTCATAGACTTGAGACTTGGTCGTGGTCTTGGTCTTGGTCTTAGTCGTAGCTGTTACTAGTGTTACAGTTACTGGAGAGAGAGAGAGAGAGAGCTTTAGAAGACGAAGAGAAAGAGAGAAGTCCTTTTCCCTTACATATACGGACTTCACTTTCGCATCCATATCTACCTACATCCACTACCACACTACCACGTCGTCTAGATTCTAGTACTAATATCTACTAACTTAACTCGAATCTAGAATCTTGAGAGAGACGCTCGGTTCCGTTTTCCCCTTTCGTTTTTTCCTTTTCGTTTTTCGTATAAATACCGTCTGTCGTACATTACGTGATAACCTACGACTACGAGGACCTGAACGTCTGAACGAAGGAAAGCTTGTGTTAGTACTATATTGGGGAAGTGATAGTTGCAGGGAAAACGGTAGTCGTACGGTACGTTACTCAGTCACAATCAGTAGACCAGACCAGACCAGACTAGACTAGACCAGACTAGACCAGACCAGAACCAGAACCAGAACCAGAACGAATAACAGTACCAAGCCAAAGTGTATATATCTTTGTAAGTCAGAGAGAGAGAGAGAGAGAGCGAGAGTATCCGTGGGACGACGCGTACAACTAAAACCCATGCCATTCCTTGGTAATTTTCATGATCGATTCAATTTCTTACAATATTTTCCCAAGGATTACCGGTCTTTGAACATAAATCAGAACCATAAACCCGGTTAAAGGATTTTTTTAAAAAAAGAACAGAATTCTCTACTGATGCTTTTTTCCAGCTTGCAGCACTATATTCTAGATGTATACGTAGGTAGGTATGTAGTGTAGCTTCCTCCTAGTTCTTCTACACAACCTTTCTATAAATATGTATAGGTATATATTCGTATTATATTTATATTGCACTAAATTATATAATATATAATATTCCTTAATGCATATAGTAAGTAGTAAGTGCATATGCACCGAGACTGAAACGAAGCTTTATAAAGTTGAAAGTCGCGTATCTATCTCGTGCAGATTTTGGCTTGATGCTTCTCTCCATATGTATGTATGTAATTGTGCATACGTGCATACTGTGACTTGGACTGTGACTTTCTTCCATGGCATGGTACCTACATACATGCAATGCAATGCATTACGTTACGTTACTTTGCGTTGCGTTCCGCTGCGTTTCGTTTCAAGTTACAATGTAATGCAATGTAATGCAAGTCTATCTAAGTATATTATCATTTTTGTCCTAACCTAGAAAGTCCTTTCAATGTTTTTCGTTAGGAGGAAAATGTTTTGTTGAACATTTTGCGAGCTGCTGGAGAAATGTATGAGTGAGTATGGAGCTTCATTGAGAATTGACTCAGCGTTCTGAGTGGGTATTTGTATAGTTAGAGAGCGTGTGTATGTATACAGGTAGAGTAGAGTAGAGCAACGGTGGGGATACGGATGTGAAGTGATGTGATCTATGTATGTATTATGTACTTATCTGGAGTCAAAGTCATGTCGTCGTCATCATCTACCTAATATTTGTATTACCCAGAGACTATTCGCCATTCGCTTGTGCTTCTGCATTTTTTAGCAACTTACATGCTCAACATTAAAATCACTATCGTCTTTACGATTATGACATGTCTCCTTCGTCTCCATGTATGTATGTATGTGTGTATGTGTGTAGGAACTTCGAAAGCCAATCCTATGCCTATATACATATACTTCTACTTACGTACTTTTCCTTCTCCTTTACGGTTTACCCTTTACAGATTTACGGTTCACATTTTTCTGTGGGGAAGAAATCTGCGTGTCATCTCTCTCTCGCCAGCATGTACTTACTTGATATTCATTGAGCTTGCGGTAAAATGCCATGATCAACTCAATGGCAAGGAGCATATGAGATGAGAGGAAGGGAAGAATCTATGGTGTATCGTGATGTCAGAGTACTAGGCATCGAATGAATTGATGGTACACAGTTATTGCGATTACGATTAGGCCCATGTCGATTACGATTACGAGGACTACACTGTACTCTAATATGATCTATGTATATGCATGTATGTAGGTACACCGCAGCAAGAGTACAGCAACTTAGGGCAGAAAGAGGCACGAAAAATATTAGAGAAGCATCATCATCATTTTTTTCGCCTCCCATTCCAAAACTGTTGTGTATTTTTCTGGGAATTTGAATCTAGGACAATAGGGAAAGTATACAATTCGTCTATTCATCAGAGCCAGAGCCAGAGCCAGAGCCAAGCACAAGCAGAGAGGCTGAAGAATGTAAGCCTTATGCGAGATACGGAATGGAATGGCATATGGAATGGAATGGAATGGAATGCACAGCTCGCGTACGTGTCTACAGTCTACGTGCATGTCAAGATGAAGATGATGCCCATAAAATATAAGACCTTTCTCCGACCAAATTGCTTTTTAATGAGAATATTAAAATGATATTAAGTTTTTTTTAGTCGTGAAGAGACATGAAATCTTTTTATGAGGGACATGGTCATAACCATAGCGATAGCCAGAGCCCCATAGTCATGTATTGACATGTGGGCTGAATTCCCAGTTAAATGCTGTTTAAGTGTTGCCCTACGTCATTAGTCCTTATGCCATGCATACTTAGAATGCCAATAAAAATTATCTCGGTTTTTAATTACTATATATGTCACGTCCAACTCGTCTGACTCTGTGGCTGCTAAGGTAAAATCAAATTAAACTGCTCCTGAGCACCTATCTAATGGTAGTTTTCAGGCTACCACCTTCAAATTAATGAGTGTCAGTTTGCCTGCATAGTGTATGCGGTGATAAAAATATGAAAAGTTTTGATCCAGTAGGATTTAGTGGAGAGTGTTATAATTATCCCTGTGTAATTAAGTGCTGCATAAATATAATTATACGTAGCCATATATGTAAGGTATGTAGACAAAACTTATGAGTAGAAAAAATGTGAATACCTTTGGATCTGCTGGTGAGTGTTAACAAGGAAGCAGATGCTGCACCAGCTCCTTCACCCATCAACGTCATTTTCTCTGGATCACCCCCGAACGAAGCCACATGTGATTTAACCCAATTCAATGCTTCGAGTTGATCCAATAAACCCCAATTACCAGGTGTTCCTTTATCGCCCGTGCTCAAAAAACCTGTGGAAATGAAATTCATTACAAAAATTACAATGCATTAGTCTCACGTCAATTATTTCTTTCTCCACTTGTGTATCTTCCTACAGATATAGGTATGCAAAGTTGGAATTTATGTAGGTATATTAAAGCTTCTCTATGCTCGCCTAATCATGTAATAATAATAGGTATTAGGTATTAGGTATTATCATAGTAGATTTCTATGTGGTATTCTACCGCACATATTCATCATGAGCTGAATATTGTCTTGTCATTGTGATTATCGCGGTTTATATCCTTCCTCCACCATACCACCGTTGGCAAAATGACTCGAGTAATTAAGGGAAATTTAATTTATTAGAGTGACACCAGAGCCTTTTATCAAGTAATTTTTGAGTAAAATATTCACTGCGTAAACAGAAGCAAATGCGGTGAAAGGACAATATGTTAATTCCCTTCACAGATGCTTTTTATCTCTTCTATTATTTTTTGCATTTGGCTGTATTGTGATTGAGATAAGATAGATACGTAAATGGCAACGGCTCAAAAGACATCACCATCAGCCACGAAACCAGATCAGAGAGCAGACTATACATGCATATTAGGTATATACCCTACGATTACGATGCCACATAGGATCCCGAGACAAGACCACTGCCAGTCACCAAGGGACGCAATACACTGGCCTCCAAAACTGACGCTAATGACATCACCATTGTGTTTGGTAAACTTACCGAGAACCCCAAGACGATATTGAATAGTAATCAAGACGATATTTTCATCAACAATAAAATCCGGACCATAAAGTAAAGACGAGGCAGTTCCAGTATTGAATCCCCCGCCATGAATGAACACAATCACCGGCTTCAAATCCTCGAGCTGTTAAAAGGAGAGACAGGAGAGAATAAAAAAATGAAATGTAAGAAGAAAGAAAACAAAAATATTCCAACCCACAAAGTCACACGGACCAAATATTATATATAATAATCAGAAGCAGAAGCAGAAGCAGAAGCTGAACCGCATGTGACAAATGGTAAAGGAATTAGATTATCAACTGATTGAAGAAATGAGATCAAATGATGGAAAATATCGTGAAAAACTTTAGCCATTAGCATTGAATGCTGAAGGGAAAAAAGGAGAAGGACATGGACACGGAACCATGAAAAGGGGAATATAGGGAAAATAAGGAAAATGCGGAAAATAGGGAAAATATATAGGGGAAATAAGGAAAAGGACAAGAGGGCAAAGGAATGGATGGAGAGTGAGGAAGACTGAAAGCGGGACAACGGAAAGGAGAGAAGAGTCAAGTTGAGGCTATCAGAAGCACCAGTGAAAAGTTTATTTCGGGCAACACTCAACACTCAAACTTTGTACATAAGGAAACATTTGACGACAATCATATTTTCTTATCGTTCAAATAACTAAATTCTAAATATCCTCAAAAAGTTATCAAGACAATTTCTCCTTTCTCCATTTCCCCTGTCGGCTCTCTCTCTCGACACACACACACACACACCCATGCATGCATAGAGTACCTACATACATACATGCACAAACATAGACCGAAGGACTAGTGTACGTACAACTTTTCTTATTTATCTCCCTGTATCCGCTCACCATTCGTGCTCGTAAAATTATACCGACTTTATTGTGTATCTGAACTGAACTACTGAAGTTTCAGCACTTTCCTTTGAGCATTGGACATTCAGCGCCTTGTTTTCTTACTCTCACACAATTATGGGAGAAGGCGAAACTTTCCAGCTCTACATTCTCTGGTCTACAGTCTTCATCTACATATATACAATCTAAACTAACTAAGCATTATTTATAGAAGGAAGGTACCTACTACATTGCATTGCATTGCATTACATCGCATATCGAATCACATCGCATCGAGACATGTACATCCTCCCAAAACTCGAAATGTCGTTGTCGTCGTCCTTGTCCTTCCTCATAATTCCGGGAACAAGTAATGCAAAGCAAATACGACAAACTTTTCTCAATACCACTGCTCACTTCTATTTTCTTCATAATTAAATTGCTGTCATAAATAAATTTTGAACAAGCATCCACGTACACTCCTTATTTCCTTCAAATTAGTATCTTTCCATTCAAATTCACTCTCACTTCCCTACAAAGATGTTACACTTTTAAATCCTTCCTATATAACCTTACCATCGACACCAATCACACTTTCCACTACAGTGCAAATCAATACCTCGTTTGTCATTTGAAAAGAGGTCAAATTGGCATCGAAGACTAGAAAGATTTAATTCAATTGGTTTTCTTCTTTACTTTTTTTCCTATGCTAATTTTTTCAGTCTACATTTTCTTTTTGCAATTATTACCCAATTTAAATTTACTATTATTAATGACTAATGAAGCCTTATACATATGTATATGTATACAGTGGAATATTAGTAGGTAATTGAAAAAAAGATGAAAAGACAATATTTACATCGGGAGTGTAGATGTTGAGGGTCAAGCAGTTTTCGTCTCCGATCACTTGATTTGTTGCAATGTGTAATTGTGGACAGACGGAGCTGTCCTCGGTCGCATTCAGCACTCCTTCCCACGAGGAAACTGGCACAGGCTCCTAAAATGGCAGATTTAATTTTTCAAATAAATTTACTACATTAAATACAATTGAGTGAATTAAGTTGTAATTGATTGCATTTTTCAATGACAATTCCTCCGGATTCCTGTAAAGGATGGGAAGAGGGAATATGATGAGGCAAGGGAAAAGGGAATCCTTTTAATGTACAAGTGGAGAAGTGTACGAGTGTGACAGTCCGAAAGGGAAGAAAGGGAATAACCTTAAATCGTAATGATTTGACGGGTGGAACCGCGTACGGAATACCCATGAAGCTGAAATATTTAGTGGCCTTCAGTGTTGTCGTAGTTTGTTGTACACCCCGAATTTGTCCAATTTGAGTTTTGACAACGATGGACTGTACCCCGGGACTGGCCGACATGGTCATAAGCAGCAGAAGAAGAATGCTGGAAATTATGATTGAAAAGGGGGAAAGGGGCTGAGGGCGCGGGGGGAAGTGGACGGATTTATTTTTTCTCATTCCCAAATAATTAGAAGCCATGATGTTGTCACGATTGCCTGTATACTTGTACCGCATACACAGTCTTAAATTGAGATGAATGGACACCGGTAATTGTATCTTTGCACTGTATATTTATAGTTTGAGTTGTGGAGGCACTGCACTGGCAGTTCTCTTCCTACTGGATTCGATTCGGATTCCTCTTGGAAATGTCGTTAGAGCAGTAGTAGTAGGATTCGTGGTAGCATCAGCATCATCAACTCTTCTAATATTTAGTTGGAGGTACCTTTTGACTTGAGTAGAAGTCGGGGCAAGAGAGCAAGTAGCAGCGGGAGCTTCAGTCTTACACAATACAAACTACCTACCTATGTATATATATACAGATAGGTACTTATATATATACCTACTATGCACCTATACAAACACACTCACTTAGATACCTAGGTATGTTAGTCCGACTCACGATCAGCTTTGGCAAACAGACCCAGACTTTGTGGCTATTCCCCGTCTCGACCGTCCCGTCTAATGTGCAGTACTAATACGGGCACTGAGGCACTCATCAAGATGTATATCTTCCCCAACTTCCAGCTATTTCTCACAATCTCACATGCAATATAATAAAGTAGCTTTTAATTGCACACTACCGCACATAGATCATGGATCACAGGTTAGCAGGGCACTAAATATTTTCATACTCCACGCCTCCACCTCCGCTATACCTTATTCTCACAACAGCTCAAGAAACACAAGAAACAGCACGGCACCGGCACACAGACAAATCCTAGTCCAGTCCAATACTACAAACTACGGAACAACACACTACGACTACGAATCACTCCTACGATACGATGATTATTACTCTGAGTAAGATTTCCTCTCATTTTTATTTATTAGTCTATTCTATTTCCCCAACAACCAAACAATCAAAGGAGAGTGACAGTAAAATTATTGTGATCAACCAAGCATTTATTACTCTGAGGCGAAATAATTAGACTCCCTCTGGTTCTGGTCACCACTTTGACACACCAAGTCCATCACAAAACACAACACAACAGAACACAACACAACACAATACAATACAATACAATACAATACAATACAATGCAACGCAACACAACCGAATGATCCACAAATTATTCCTCTCTACATAATATCTATAGGTAGGTATATAAAGGTTTTCCCCAATGACCGATGTCAATGTGACTTTGGACTGATTTCGTATTCCTAGAAACTTGTTGGTTGTCGTCGTGGTCGCCCTCCTAGATCCACTGCCATTGTATCGTATCAAAGTATTAACCTTCACTATCCGGTACGTAGACTTTTTTCTTTTTTTTCGCACATCCACTTCCACATACCTAATGTGCCTACTTTGCTAGAGACAGAGACCGATGAACTCTCATTTGGGAATGTATCAACTGTCTGGGAACTATAGTGGATGTGTAGGTATGTAGTAGGCTATAACCATTACCATATCCAGCCAACCCTATGTGGATATATTGTGCGTAAGTTCCCCTGAAGAATAGTAGGATGGTCATCCACATCCACATCCAAGTCCAAGTCCAAGTCCAAGACCAAGACCAAGTGGAACATACAAGGCCATGCCGGTTTGAACTTGTTCATATTCACATAGTTTTTAGTTTTGGCTAACTTTTTTTCAAAGTATCAACGACTTTGACCATGTG
>JAAXYX010004057.1:0-12991 GCA_036851915.1 Ptenothrix huangshanensis | reverse complement strand
TTCACAGTAAAGCCCGCTAACTTTTGCGGCGTGAATACATGCGGGAATAAATGTGGAGGTTAGCTTTTGATTTAAAATTCTTTAGTCGCAGATTGTGGTTTATTAATTGTAGTTAAAAAGTGAGTTTGCTTATGCTGTGGCGCTGGACGTGACAGCCTAGCGATATGAATATGCTGGTGTGCTATGTACATATTGTGAGCATCCAGAATAGAATTTGGAGACTGGTCAAAGCCGATGGACAGGAACGAGGACCAGGTCTTCGTGTGTGGCCGAGATGCTAGTGGTCAGTTTGGTGGATACGTCGTGCTATGTGACTGAAAGGCGTAGGAGTTAACCATTCATTTGACTGTCATTTGGTTCTAATAAGTAAATGTAAATGCAGTCAGATTGAGCAGACACTGTGATGCCATGTCTAAGACGAGGGAACGGAGAAACAGTGATCAACTGGCACTGGCAGGATGGACTCGCTGTAAACAACAACAACTGCATCCATCTCGATATTAAGGGAAATTAGGAGGAATAAACAAGCGTTCGGAAGCTTGGACTCCAACCCTTGACAGTACGCGTATCCTTCAGATCTTCAGAGTCCTCCCACTTGACTTGTCATGACGCTCTTTGTCTGTCCTCACTTTTAATTCAATATCAAAGTCAAGTGGGAGGACTCAAGACGATGTGAAGGATACGAGTACTGTCAAGGGTTGGAGTCTAAGCTTCTGAACACTTGTTTATTCCTGCTAAATTTACTTGATATCAAGATGGACTCGATCAGACCAGTAGGTCTTCAAGTACCCTGTCGTCTTCCGTCATCATAGTCGTCTCACTTGACTTGCTCGTCCATTCAGCTCTCATCTGTGGACACTGATGACGCTGTGACAGTGACATGGCAGCTCCCAGGCGGGAAGGAGGCGGTGAATCTCTTTATTTTCTAAATACTACCGAAGTTAACTCTAAAGTACGTATCGCTAGCTGTCTTTAAGGATTCCACAGTACTACATCTCAACTATGACTATGACTATAGGGGCGTATGTCTTTAGTTAGCCACTACCTGACTGCACTGTAGTCCAGCATAGCATTGGAGTGGGTGCGTGTGAAAAGAAGCATGCGATAAGTCCGTATGCACCAAGGCTTTAACAAGCTACAGTCCAAGTGATTGCCGAGTGTCTAGTGAATCTGACTGCATTTACTTATTAGAGTTGAAGCAAATGAGAGTCAAACGAATGGTTAACTCCTACGCCTTTCAGTCACACAGCACGACGTATCCACCAAACTGACCACTATCATCTCGGCCACACACGAAGACCTGGTCCTCGTTCCTGTCCATCGGCTTTGACCAGTCTCCAACTTCTATTCTGGATCTTCACAGTATGTACCAGCATTTTCATATGGCTACGCTTCTACGTCCAAGTCCAACCACAGCATGAGCAAACCATCGTCACTTTTTAAATTAATTGCCGGTCTCTTCTGCTTCTTTTCTTCTTCTCTTTCTTCTCCGTAAGTACTGGACCAACACCCGATCGATGTAATACACTCCAGCCCTCCTCAAGTCCTTCCAGTACGGGCATTGTCAAAACTGACCATCGCATTTCAAACCTTTGAATATTCCTTGCTCAACAGACTACGTAGGTAGTAAGAAACGGGTAAGGGTATTGGAAGGATCAAAATAAGATCCTATTTGGGAGAGTGTAGGTACGGCACAAGATTTACTACCGCTAGTCCTCGCTCGTTTGTACCTGCACACCGCACTCCATCATTGCGTAACTTCTTCCCATGTTCCGTTCCACGCAAATGCCCAACAGCAAGCAGCCGAGGACACTTCTTGGAGGAAAAGCCAAAAGCATTATGCAACAATTCAATTATTCATTGAGTAAGCATTCGTACGATACGATGCATAGCTTATGCTCCTCTGTTTACTCCACACATTCAAGTCCAGGCTCAGTTTGTCAGATTATAAAATGTCGATTATTCCAGCTTAAGGATGACTCGAATTCGATGATTCTGTAAGGAAAAACTGTGCCCAGAGCTGAGAAAAATCGTGGACTAGGGGAATATGCGGTACAGGTAATTATAATATTTATGCAGTGGCGTGACAAAATGAATAGTAAAATACTTTCTGTTGCATGATCTACTCGTGTATCCCTTATTTGCACACCAAACAAAGCAGAGCACTCAGTTAGTGGTCGGCATGGTCTGGTCCGGACCGTAAAATTATAGTCTGCTCTGGTCTCGTCTAGTCTGGTCCGAGGATTTTGGACCAGGCCATGCTTAATGGCCCGACCATTTATGAAAAATTCGCCGATAAAATTCACAAATAAAAATGTCCATTGAACGATTAATGTAATTATGTAGGTACTTGTATTTCTGATACCATAGCATACAAATAAACCAAGGGTCCTTTTGTAGTTTGTTTTAATTTTTTAAGGCGTAATATTCGAGTGTGAAAAGACTTGGATCCATCTGGTCGGAAATGGTGTGGCCTGGGCCCAGGAATTCGGACCAGACCAGACCATGCCGACCACTAGGCATTCATAATATGTAACGAGTAAATAATGTGCTGCATTGAATGACATGCTATCCGTTTTGTTTGTGAGTTGTTTGAGTTATTTTGTGAGGTGAAGAAGAATCGTGTTGTGTGAACTCGGAAGCCCGTGTATTTGGTTCCAGTCGCAATTCAGATAAATATGACAAAATGAGTGGAAGGAAAAGTTTGTAATGAAATATCATTTAAAATTGAGAATAATCACAATTAATCGCTTTGAAATGACTAGGGCTAGGGAGTGCTGGCAAACTCCAAAAATAAAATTGGACTTAATTTTTAGGTCCTAATTGCAAGTTTAGGAGCAACGATAAACAATTACCGTGCGTGATGACCGTGTGTTTTGTTTGCAGTTATGAAAATCATAGAGTAACTTACTGGTCTAGTTATACATTTGACTTAACTCGTCATTACGTAATTATATTTATCTAAAGTGGAATGCGCGACTTCACGGCAACTACAGTCAACACGCACACGCATCACATCCAACGCCAGGCCAGCATTCACACCAAACCCAACAACATCCACCACACAAATTCACTCTCCACTCACAATTCACAATTCTTCACTTCCTCATTTTCCCATTTTTCCGGCTATTCTTTTGCACAATGTTAGGTGAATGCTTTGCACGAGCTTAGGTGACTTGTGATTAGTATTGAATTTCTTTTTTTTACTTCTTCCCTCGTTCAAATTGCTCTAACACTGTAGTTCTTATCTTCCTTCTCGGTTTCAGTTTGTAGTTTTAAAATACTGACAACGGAACTGAGGAGCTTTGGGTTCCAAGCCCTAACTCATTTGCCAAGCAGGTGAACATGACATCCTATGATCAAATAATAATAATTATAATTATCACCTTACGGTCGTAATTCCGCTAATCAATTAAAACCTGATTTAAATCGCAATTTGAGACACCCACGTTGCTTTAAAAAAACCTGTGTCAAGTTACTAAGTACTTAGGAGCAAGCAGTAACAGGCTACACTAGAAGTTGTCTATTCACCAAATTCAGTTTCCCCCAGCCGCATTCCCAGGCACAGGCACATTTGTGAAAGCAGCGCATTCTTTTTGCTTAGACATTTTACACCAGTGCATATCGGTATTGTATTTAGTTGTGTAGCACGGTAGCATTACATGAATAGTGACCACTGGAGGAATTGCTATGCACGCCAAGGGACTAAGGTGGACAAACAAATGTTTAACTCAATNACCAGTGCATATCGGTATTGTATTTAGTTGTGTAGCACGGTAGCATTACATGAATAGTGACCACTGGAGGAATTGCTATGCACGCCAAGGGACTAAGGTGGACAAACAAATGTTTAACTCAATGCAATACACCACTCTACGGGATAATTACAATAATATGCAGGAAGGTAAATGTACTACTCGCTCATGTACGGGTAAACGAATCCGCTGTGTTGCTTTCTGTTCTGCAGACTTTGAGGATAGTCTTACCATGTTTTTGAATGAATGAATGAATGCCTAGGCTGTCGTTGTCGTTACAAAGTATGAATGTTCTTCTTGTAATTATTCTCCATGAGTTTACCGGTAGAAGGATGTGGTGCATAGAGATGTAAGTCCCGAGACTCTCGAGTCTCCAAGGTCCCGGGTTTCGAGGCAAAGCACTCAAAATCTACAGTCAGAAGCCTTAAAAATCGGTTAAAAACACGCACCTAATTTTAATTTTTTTTAGGAGTAGGAATTCAACATACGACAATCATCCGTTTACATAAAATTTGGTTTATTTTGTAATATTTGACGTTCGTGAATTGGATATTATTTTTTCAAGTGTCGTGTGACTTGACATTTTTTCGAGATAAAGACTCAGTCTCTGAATTCGAGACGTTGACTTCCAATCGATACTCACATCTCTGTGAGTTAACCTCAACTTTGGCTCTCTCCACTTATCGTTCATAACCATTGACAAAGTGACAAATGTTAATTTGGTGGAGCACGTGTGTACGGTACGCAGTTACGGGAGCATGAAGCTCAAGGTGTCATTTGTTACATTGGTCTCTTCGCATGTTGTGCATTCTGCAATGGTGCGAAACGAAACTTTTAACTGGACTCGTTCCTATTAAAGTCACTGCAATGAAGAAGCAAAATCTCACCAAAACGTTTCTCTGTCCCTTCCAGCCCAGCCCAGCCCAGGCCAGCCCAGCCTAGGCAGGAGTTGCATTTATTTTCATATTTATCATATCTATCCATACCCATAGTGTCTTTCCAAAGGAATATCTCTTTCGATAGACTACAAGGATCGTGGTACGTTCATATCAACATTAACCTGACTGAGCGTGGCATTTCGTTCTACTTTTACTTTTTCTCGAAATAAGCTGTGACGTATTTACTAGCTTCGTCATTATTATTATCATTAGTTTTAATTATCATTAGTCGTTGTGATTATGTGGTGCGAATACCTACGTCCAAATATTATCCTGGGAAAAACATTTATGTAATTGGAGCTGTATTTGTATCTGTATTTGCACACCTTCCCTTTACCTTTTCCTTAGAGTGTAATAATTGCTCCAGCTACGAACGTAATCTAAATTCCACCTTTTATCTTGATGTTAATGTTAATAACAGGCATTCGTATCAAGTACTCGTGGATTAGCCTCGTGTCTCATGAATATAATTACAGTTATGACACACTAAACCCCGGATTTATATTTACTCAAAGGACAAATCAATCCCAACTCTAACATTAGTCTTTATTCTCAGCCCAGAAAATCTCAAGTGTATGTATACCCGGAAAAAATTGGGTATCTGACCAGGCAGAATTACATGTCTGTGCTGTAATGAGCATTTGTGCATATTGAAGCACCTCGAATGGGCAGTGGCGTTAGAGTAAACAAAGGTATTGGACTGTTTTTAGAATGGTCAACAAAGTGTAGGATTACATCAAGTACAGATATGATTTATCGCCGGGTCAAAGGTCTCTCATCCTCGAAAGACAGGCGTATACATCACTGCGAAGGAGATTTGAAAAGAAGAGAAACGTCTGGCAACTGATGCCGTAGCAAACCAAACCAAACCATTCCATCTCCATCCCGCATCGTTCAGCATCAATTTCAATTCTCAATCGAATATCCGTCCGATTACGCCACTGCAGATGGTCGTAGGAGCAACAAGAACAAGACTGAGCCAAGCCAAAGTACTGTCACATATCTATGCAGTCATTAATGACTTGAGCGTTGATTCTCATACTAACCAGAGTTGTAGTTTGTAGTTGAGATAGAGCGAGTGCCAATGAATGAATGATGCCGACAGGAGGATAACAAGTCCATAATCCCCTTGAGTAGTTTAGACATGCCTCTTCTTCTTCTCATCTTCTATTAGTTCCGTAGTGTGTGTAGGCGTAGTGAGTGACTGGGAAGTGCAAGTGGTCAGTTTCGTGAGTTTCGCATCTCTTAGAACTAGAACCGCAGTCCAGTCTCCTTTGAAGAAGGAAAAGGAAAATGCGGGTAAAATGAGCCAGACGAGAATAGGAAGCGAATTTTGGGTTCCCAAACTAAGGAAAGTATGAGATGAGTGAATGCGGGAATGAGGGCAGATTGGTTGGATGTGGAAGTGGAAAACAAAGTCGGATAAATGAGTACAATTCAAGTTGTTCATGTTTGGTTTCAACTTCTGGTTGTGACATTACGGCTCATGTTGCAGTAGCACAAGACCGAAGTCAACTCCAAAGTCAAAGCCAGAGCCAAAGCCAAAGCCAAAGCCAAGTTAAGTTAAGTTAGTCCTTGCGTAGCTGGGAGTACAAGGGTACGGAGTGAAAGAAGAGCGAAGTGCGATTCGGATTGCGTACATATGAGTGGTAGGTCGGAATGGTTAAGTAGAGTGAAACAAGTTCTGTGGAAGATGTCAACTGTGATGGGGTTGATGGGTGATGTGAGTTGGAATGCAGGGAAGTGCTCGTGGTCAAAGGACCATGTAGTCAACGAGTCATGTTTGTCCGTGTCATGAACCTTCCTCTTCCTTGTAGATTGAATTACCAGAACAAGACTTGAGCACAAGTCTGTAGCTTCCATCCATGGCACTCTCGTCCTCGTCTTCCCTTCAGTTCACTTGCCGCTCCAGTCTTTTCCTCTACAGACGCACATTTTTACCGGCTTTATCTGTACATAGAGCTCTCCGCAACTTACTTTACTACCTCCGATACTCCATACTCAAACATCTCGTCTCAAGTGGACGCACAAACACACTGATCAAGTGAGAGGGAACGTGTATAGACTTGTGCCTTGCCTTCGTCTTCTCCATATACCTACGTATGATATAACTATACCGTGTGTACCCTTCTCTGACTCTGCCCTACTCTCGTTCTCGTTTCTCAGAATGCCATCACTTGCGTAGTGACTAATGTCCATTATGACTGGGCTTCCTTGCCTATTTAATACGCTCGTCGTATGAATAGACTTCTCATAAAACGCACACAAGCAGAAGCCGCTCAGTCTGCTCCGTCTACTTTTCCTCCAGTCACATCCCAAAACTACAACTTGAACAAATCTCCTCATTTCGGCCTAATTGAAATGACGTTGACAAAGTGTACTCTCGACATGCAGCGTTTCTCTCTGTCCTTCTATAGCCTCTCTCGAGCACAAGAACAAGAGGCGACTAACTAACTTTCTAAGCTCGTCCCCAAGTACTACACACGCTTAGAGGATTAATCTCCTATTTTAGTACCCAATTAATCCCTTGCCTTTTCATGTTCCCTACATATTATGTACTTTGGAGACATGTTCGCATCTTCCCGCATTGGCTTATCGTTAGTGCTCCAAATCAGCTGCTTGAATGACAAGTTTTTACTTTTACAAATTAGTAAGTCCACGTTGGCTTCATCTTTGATGAGAAACGCTGGACTGGATCAAAGTTTTCTCTTTTTTCTTGAAATTTTCTTCTCTACCTGTCAAAGTCAAATCACGGGACTATCCACATCCATGCCTTGAGTATTTCTAGAATTAGTAATTAATTAGTGGTGAGAGTCTCTTGTAAAGTCTTATCGTTAGTCCAGGACCGACAGAGATACCCGAGGTTTAATAAGGAAAAATAAAGAAGTGCTCATTTTTATTAGGTATTTTATTATTCTGTGATAGAGAAGAGAAAACGGATAGATGTTGAGTGGGGCAGAAGCTGTGCATGGATTTCCAGTGCGAAGGAAGGGAAATGGGAAGACGTTGACTGATTTTGTTGACTAGTCACTACGCGTCCTCAATAAGGATGACTTGCAAAAAATGGTAGGGAAGAATTGTGTGGAAGCCTTGGAAGGTGTGACTTGTTCACAGGTAGATGAGCTACTGGAGAAAAAATGAGGAAGAAGTAAGTGAGGAGCAGGAGTGAGAAAAATGTTGGATTTTGGACAATTTGAGGACAAGCGGTGTGTTGTGTTGAACACTGGATTTTATATACGCGTAGCATTCACTCCGAGACTGGCCAGTCGCGTTTATTTCTATGTATTTCTCCGTTTGTCTCCGTTGGCATGATTGTCTCGAAGCTACGTTTCCACGTTTCTTGCTTCTTTCCTCCTTTCCTTCTCGTCTCTTGGAAATGGTAGTTCTCACGGTTTCGCTCGACTGTCGGCATAAAATACGACATGCCAATCATCGCTTGGCAAAAGGGCAAGTCAATAATTACCATCGTTATTTCTTTGGTTTCGTCTCTAAAAATCTTACCCTGTTTTATTGCCCCCATTACCTTTTATGTGACTGCCCTTTAGAACCCAATGATGTGGTGTTTGCATAGCCATGCACTCGTGAATGAGTTCGTAAGGTGTGTTATGGTGAACAGGTACAAGCACAGTTCCAAAATAGGCTTTGTACGCATCCAAATAAAACTCTGCAGTGCCTCCTCCACCGCTCTAAACTTCTCTTGTTGACAATGCCAAGATAAGGGAAAAGGAACCGACGCTCGTTGCTCGTTGCTCAGATGATGATTGATGATGCAGAGGATCCAGGAGAAGTGCGATCCCCACAGGACTCCAGCTATGAAACTAATGACTGCAATCCACGTAAACCATGCAAATTTATTTGTCTATCTCTTTACCTCTGACCTAAGACTTCCATAATCGTAAGTGATGGTAATAATCGAATGCCCTCGAATTCCAGTTCCGTGGAAACTTGTCCATGTATATAATTAGGCACTACGTACGATTCGCTACACAGTATAAAATACCGTTTTCCCGCTCTTGCTCCCACACTCACACCAAGTCTCGTAAATTATCTCCATTGTGTCACCTGTCCTTTCCATAGCTTCTTCAATCATTCTTCCCAAGTCAACAAATTAGTCAGAGTAAATCACCACCATCTCTCATTCTCCACACCATCCTCACCGTTATGTTAGTCTTAGTCTTATTCTTATCTCTTTCCTAGCACACCTAATCAAGCATCATCCAAAATCCGATCTGGTCACATCACATGCTCCTACCTAATCCTAATAATCCTTGTCATTCCCACTTCTACCACCTTCACGTCGTCCTTACATTCTTCTTAAATACCTTGCCACGAAAGAGACAGCTGCTTGTCAATTTACTGTTGTTGATGCTGATGCAAGAAAGAGTCAAAGATTCTTCTATCTTGGAACAACTAACGCGATACGATACGATCACAAAACAGTTGCTCGATTATTAACACAAAGCTTCCTACGGTGTCCTAACTGTCACTTTGTACATAATCAAGTCAATTAGTTGAAGATACCAAGTTGACACGTAATTCAGTTGTTTGCTTTCCTTCACTTTATTACTCCTTAGTTGTTGACGCTCTAAATTAGAACATTCCTGGGAAGACAGCCCTTTAATTCCTTCCTTCGTCTAATTTGTCTCTTTCTCTTCAGACTTGATCAAATGGAAAACTTCCCCTCGCACTGGTAAACAGTAAAGAATGCTTCGGTTCTCCTGGTTATTAGACTCACTGTCAAATTAACTGGTCCACTAGTTTGGGCTTGAAAAATGGGGCAAGATTAAAATGTCTGATAAGACGATCAACATGCTCAGGGTACATAATATGCAGTTTACTGATAACCCCTCATACTGAATCCCTACCGATTCTTCCCGTAATCAAAGTCCAACCCTACAATACTTGATTACTTCATACTAAGAGAGTTAAGAGAGCGAATGAAGCGAGTTGATTCAACTACGTAAATTATTGTTAAATTGTGTCCCCAAGACTTGAAAGATGAAGAGACTGATGATGAGATGAGAGAAGTGGGCATGTTATGTATGTAAGGACGTGAAATATTGGGACAGAGTTGGAATTGTAGGTTTTGTGAGTGAAAAAACTTTGGTTGAATTAAGAGGAAATTAGAGGACAATCATCCCTCGAAAATCTCGGATCTGTTTCTTTGACTCTGGCTGTTTGCTATTATGACGACGTGCCAGATGGAAGGAGAAGGAGGTAAGCGCAAGGGTAGCGTCTCTCTTTGAGAAACTAATAGTCGAAGGGAAGCCAGGATTGGTGTAGCGTCGGATAGGCTGTTCCACATTTAGAAGAACTCAACTACTCTACTTACTTACCGATGGAGGGCACAGATCACAGTTGCAGATAACGGAAAATATCTTAACAAAATTTTGCATTACGTGAATTCTTCCCAATTGTTCAAATTGGAAACTCAAGTGTTTCAGCCCTAAAAACCCCGTACAAGTTTATTTTGAAATTGTTTGGGTGCTCCTCTCTTTCTTTCCGCATCCACCGACATGAAGACACATATGAGAGCATAAGAGCGAACGCTACGCGTAATCTTTAGGGCAGCATAGGCAGGTAAAGAAGATAAGGCTTGAGCAGATACTTCCGCAGATATTCATCCCAATCCCAATCCCGATCTATGTATGCATGTATGTATGTAATGCATTGTGCCTTCTGTGTCTTTAGCTGATGGTGAGCTGGAGAGTGGAGTTGCGAGCAAAGTGAGTTATTGGAAAGACGAAAGAGACTTGCTGTGGATACCGGCTTAAAAAAAATGAAAAAAAGGCCGACAGTGATTGTAGTAACGAGTACTGAGTATTCCTGAGTTGTTGGTTTGTGAGTAAATCCGAAGACCGGACCGAATTTCATGGTATTTATGGAAGGAAGATGTAAGTACATAAGTGGATATGCTTGGAGGGTAGGGATAGGCATAGGTTGGGAAGGAGTACTAGGAAGATACAGGGATGAGAGGGAAAAGAAAGATGATGAATAAAAGAGAGTTAAGAGAGTCGGAGAAAAGAAATGGTTCACCCTCACAACAGGATATCTATGGGATCCAATTGCATTACATTTATTCCGAAGAGGATATTTACCTTGGACATCTTCTTGTGCATGTTCAGTTTCTCTGGCCGCATCATTGAGGTGTCTGTATATCCCTCTCATGTCTGTCCAAGAGTCAATACTGCCGTGCATATGTCGCCTACATTGTCCAGCTTTGTTGAGGTTGACGGTGACTGGGATTGTGAGCGTGAGTGGGTTCCTCCAGGGACAAGTCCACGCTCGCCTTCAAGTCCAAGTCCAAGTCCAAGTCCAAGTCCAAGTCCAAGTCCAAGTCCAAGTTAAAGCGAAGCGAAGTGGATGGGTTCGTTGGTGGAATCATGCAGCCCTGCGTAGTTAGTAGCTAATAGACAGAGGTTGAGGCACACAACAATTTATTATGTTTCCCATGTGTACGCTGGACTATAGAGTTAGGGATGGATACAATCCAAGGAGCAGAACCAACGACGACACTTTCCACTGAATCTTCCACTTTGGAAGATGCGAGTGTGTTGAAATGGAGAGAACTTAAGGGCGCCCGAACACCAACAAAATGAGGTGGACCCCCCGCCGTCCGTACACTGGACTTTTTTCTCCGTTTAATTTTGACAGGCAAAAATCAGTCGTAATTTTTCCACAAAAGTTTCTTCTTATTCCGTCTTTTTGCCTCTTTTTCTCCCGTCCTACAAACAAGGAAAACCAAGCTACGGACCAAGCCAACGACACTCACATTTATTTGTCTAATTTCAAAGGCGTTCTTCCATCCCAAGTCCTATTCACTCATTCTGTACGCATGAGAGTACTGTACACATTTACATGCAGTGACTGGAGTGAATGCTGACTTTGTGATGATTGCACTAACTTCTCGTATTATTATTACGAGCACCGGGAGCAATTGTAGTGGGAGATTGTAGAGAAGAAGGAGAAGGAGAGCCCACGCGGTCACAACTTATTGTCAAAGAAAAGTGCATTTACGTAACATTAGATTTGGTTCAGTTGGGTTGCTATAGCTACCATTGCACTGCACTGCACTGCACTGCATTACACATGACATGACATGACGCTGCATTGAGATGACACATTGGGTTTCCTGTAATTTCCTCAAAAGTCAAAAGTCAATCGGAGTGAAAGACGAGACAGACAGAGTCAGAGTGACGAATGGGAGAACTCACAGAGTCAAACGACCAACGGAGGAGTAGCGATCACATAATGCATTTTGATTCCCATTCTTACCGTTTAATGCTCGAGTATTGATGATTACGTGTTACCTGTAGCGTGGCTGTGACTCTCTGTGTACAGTTACACAGACATTCGTAGATTCCCATATTATCCTCAAAGTGAAGGAAAAGCAAAGGAAACCAAGTGCCAGAAGGAGATACGTCAGAAACGGTGTAATTGAAGTGCAGAGAATTGAATAACAATGGTCAACGCCTTTGGTTGAGGTGTCGACCTTTCTTTCACTTTTACATAACTTTGGCTCGACTTCACCATGTACCCCGTCCAGATACATAATGTGGGTAATAATGGATTGTAAACCATTATGCAGCACTGCTATAGAATTAGCTCACAGTCCCAGGGTGCAATTTCAATATCTACCGTAGTACATAATGCAATCGCAATGCAATGGGCAGTAGTGGGGAGGCCAATAATCTATAACACGTAAGTACACGGACTCGAACCTCCATCAAAACCTTCACATTCCCTTTACATACTTTTACAAATTTTCGAGAGATTTACACTTGTAAATTCCCATGATTTCTCTGTTTACATTGGATTGTTGTGTGGATGTGGGTCCTCTAAAGAGGCATTCTTCCATTTATTCATACTCCAGTCCACACACAGACACCCACTTCCATCCACACATCCATCCTGCGCCTTTACCACTTGCACTGCTTTACATCAAACTCAAATGTCCAATCCTCACATATGGCACTTACCTTCCCTTGCACTCACAAGGGACAGGACAGAACAGGAGCCACCAAATCCCCATCAATCCACGTACATATGCCTAATTACTCAAAGACTCAAAGCCAAGCCAATTTCAAAGCCAGTTTTGGAAACCAAGTTAAAGCCAAAGCCAAAGCCAGATCTTAAGTCTCTTTTCTTAACAATGGATATGGAATCAATACGAACGACTGAGTGCACAGGCTTAATTTTATTTATTTTTTATTTGCTACAGAAATGAGTTTGAATGATGACTGTGAATAAAGACGAATGAATGGTTGGCTGTCATCTACACCAAGTACAATGAGAAAC
>JAAXYX010004056.1:0-12996 GCA_036851915.1 Ptenothrix huangshanensis | reverse complement strand
GTTAAGAAATTATGGGTTCTTCTCTGCGATTACCAGCTAGCAGGGACACAAAATGTGTAGGTTTATAATTAATAGTAACTGTATCCATTCTTTAAAATTAATGTAAATGAGAGCAAGCAATGCTAAAATTCTTCATACGTTTCTGTGATTACTGACAATATGTATCTAACGACATTAACCTAATGTAATGAACAAGTTTGCCTATGGGAATTCATCTGATCTAAATTTTACACATTAGTACGTGCTAGTTTAGTCGTTTTGGGCCTTCCAGAAATTTATACCTTTATTATACCTTTCAAATCTGCATCCTTTCTGCAGCTAGGGGAGCGCTTTTGTCGGCATCCTTGTTTATATTGCATTATTATTGCATATTGGGGAGGGGGAGCCCTTCGCCAAGTCAATCATTGAAAAAAAGTTTCTAGTTGAGGTAATTTTAGAACCTTAGCCATGGATAAGGAGGGAAGTAGTTAGTAACCCTAAATGGCTCCGCATACTTGATCCGTCGCTGCCTTGCCATAGGAGATAAGGGAGCTTTACTGGTGTGCCATTTATAATGCAAAATGTTCAAAAATGTTGATTTTATCGATTTTAGATTTTTGAGATTGACCGGGAATGTATCTCAGCCCTTGTAACCTTCGAACATTTGAGTCTCATGTGTAGCGACGAGAAAGTACCATCACCCACTCACATTCCATTAATGTAAGAAAGTTGTTTGTTGATAATGTAAACTTTCGGAGCAAACTAAAATGTGTATGCTAATCAGTTCGTAACTTCTTAAATAAAATGTTCATGTAATCTTACTGCACATAACTTATATTTGCAGCGATACTAGAAGCCCGAAGCCGGGTCTACAAAATGACGACATTAAATCCATACCGTTTGCATTTGAGCTAAACCGAATCCTACACAAGAGTCAGCAGGCAGAGATTTTGTTTTCTATGTTCAATCAAGGTAAGGCTTCCTACGTTGTTGCATCTTGTGTCTCGAGAATTGCTTTCATCGTAGATTTTATCGTCGTTTTTATTTTCTACATTTTCACTTTCACAGATTTATCACTCAGCTTCCCAATTGATAATACGAATGAACTTTCCAACTTTTGCGATCGATCCAATTGTATTCTATACGAAGCATGGAGTTTAAATCTCAGCAAGCTTCATGACCGTGAAGTATTTCTTGCTCATGACGAGCACGAAACTATTTTAAAGATGATCAAAAAGAGACAGAAAGGTAATGGTATGTGGGACCATGCAGAAGATAACCCAGAAGAAGAAAAATCTAAGGAATTCCCACCACCGGCTACGCCAAAATGGCGTTGTTTTATTAAGGGAATCAGTCCTACTCACACGCACGTAATTATTACGCTTCTCCCAGCCTCGTACCATGATCTGAAGCTGATAATGCTTACAGAGGAAAGTATTGATCCAACTAAACTTGTGGGCCACGAAGATGACGTGCATTGTCAAAATGTTCATATCCTAGATGAGCGTATTGAAGAGGACTTAAAACTTAATGATGAAATGCCCACAGTCCTATCAGAAAAGAACTTTGAGGAAATAGCTGCTGGAGACGAAGAATGCCCCAGAACCAGCACGCCTATTGTTAGAACAACGAAGGAAAGTGTCAAAATTCATGCATCAGCTGATCTTCCACCACGAGCTTCTGACAGTTTTGCAACTCTAGCTGGGAGAAAGAGAAGTCGAGTTAAATCCGGTGGTGAGTCCGGTCCTTTGGCAAAGAAACCACTAAATAGAAAAAATTCAATAGAGCATTCATTTCGCTTTCGGACGCAATCCATGGACACACACTGGAAATTGAAGGGTTCAGGTCGATGTCGAACAAAGTCAGCAGATGATAAACATTACATCGACCAAATTTTGTCATGTGGCACAATATTTTCAGAATATAATGGCAAAGTATTTGGAAACGATGAGAGTAGTTGTCCCTCTTCATCCTCAAATAAAATCAATGAGTCACCCACTCCTGCTCCTGAGATGGCTGGATTCCCTGAAAATCATCAGCCAAAATACGGTTCCATTACAGTTCCAGTGTTCTGCTACGATTGTTCCCTTTCCCAATTGATAGAGCATGTAGTTGAGAGTAGCTCTGCTGGTAAATATGACTTAAATTTGGACTGTCGGGTTTCAAATGCGACGAGTAAAGTTACCAAGAATACAAGTGAACAAACGCACAAGGATGAAGTCAACGAGGCTACTGATGAAGAGGCTGATGGTGATAGAGGTGATACTAATCCTGAAAATAAAGTACAAGAGACTAGATTTGTACCAAGTAAGAAAACGCAATCATGGTTCATTCTTTCATTTATAACTATTGTACATGTACATACTTCTTTGATTGGGATGCTTTCATGGTTTTAATCGTCTGGTCATTGTATGGGTTCAGTCGCAATGCAGGTATTGAGAAACCATTGCGATGGGCTTGAAATTGCCTGGACCAAATCGTATATTCATGGTTTGTTCGAAAGTTTGCAAAACAACTATTATATTCACCGTAACGACATTGATGTGGCAATGGCGATGTGCCAAAAGTTTCAAGTGGAGATTGACCTCGGAGAATTTATTCAGGTGCGGGTGTAAACATTTATATCTATATATATATACATATATATATTTTACATGGCTTATGTCTGACATTTTAACCTAACAATTGCGTATGCATTTTTGCTGCGTAGTTAATACGAACACGAATTAACAAAGTTATTCTTTGCCAACCATCTTAGACTGTGTGTAGCCATTTCAAAGATGCCAAACAAAAGGATTCATCAGATCCGAGCAAAGGGGATGACTCCAACACTACGTCCAGTTTAAATGCGTGTCACATAAAACATCCTATGTATTCACCTGCACTTTGCCATGACATGACCTCTATTCATGCATTTATTCGGAAAAAGTTCCAGAACATCCTCCTGGCAACATTCAACTGGGTCACTGACTACTCGGACATCTTTTATTTTAAGTTTTCGTTGGACCAGATGGAATTGGTGAGATATTTTCACTTGTTTATCATTTCTTTGCAGTGCAACACATTCCTGCGAATGTAGGAGGACATCATAACTAGGTGTAGGAATAGTTAATTAGAAGATATAGTCAAAACTTCTGCAATTAGATGCTACTTATTCATTCGTACCTAATGTGTGATGACTCCTCTATGTTGTTCACGTTGTGTTGTAATGGGGATGAATAGCAAGCTGCTGGTATTTGGAAAAAAATAGACAAGAAGCAGAGATTTTCGTAAAATCAGTAATTCCTCTAAATTCTGTGTTTAACTTTTTAACTTGTGTGCCTTTTGAAGAAGGAAGGAAGTATGGAACGGTCTGAAGGGAAAAACAGCATGGAAGGAGTTCGCAACCATTTGAAGGTATTTTGTCGTTCTTCCACTTCCTGACTGAGTCGTGTTTGTATCCATTGAACATAACCAATAGTGCGATTGTGTTCACTTACTTTTGTGTTCTATGTTTATATAATACACATATGAAAAATGTGTTATGTATATGTATATACACCTGCTACTTCCGTTCAGAATAGTCAGTTGGATATATTGCGTAGTTGTTCTTTTGTATAGTAGACCGCATGTTAGTAAACCCCTTCAGTTTCGTGATCGTGATTTGCTTCGCAAGTATCCTTCTAGATTGTTGTTATGATAACGTGTGCGTATGTCGGATGAAATCTAAGTTTTATCCTCAAGTTCGGAAAAAGTAGCTTTTGCCCGGAATTTTATTTTTTCGATTTGTATATTGCATTGTACGCATAGTTTTTCATGTTGATTCCAAACATGTAGCTACATAATTGGTTTTTGTCGCTCCCAACCCGGAGGTTGGAGGTCCGTGTCCGTGTTCAGTATGTATTTTTGAATGTTTTAGTGGCATGTACATACACACCTTGGAATTTACTTATGACTACATTTGCCTAATAATGACCCTAATTTTTAAAAATGGTCAAAAATAAACACACTATATAAAACTGTACCATATCATTTTGATCTTACAAATATGGAATCAATGTTTCTGTCAAAAAAATACGAATTGTGCGATATTGTCCGTCACATAAAAAAACATAGGTATCGGCCGCTGAACATATTGACCCCCGCACAAATTGGCCGGTAAACAAAATTGCATATTTGACACCGATTGTACACAAACGGTGTATGTTTGTAAAAAAAGTTTGACGGCCATTATGCTCGGAGGCCAATATGTTTTTGAGGCGGCGGCCAATATTCTGGATACCAAAAAATTTATAATAGTTGTATGGGCTTAGGCCGTATGGAAACTAGCTAAATAATAATCACCAAGATGTCAAATAGGTTCCAACTTAGGTACATAAGCCCCAACCCTAACTGTAAAAACAATCACTATTTTTAGTACATATTTGGAATCAGCATGAAAAACTACGTAAATATGACGGAATCTAAAAAACAAAAAATTAAAATGCCGTGTAGAGCAACATAATGACACCTCAAGATGTCGAAGTAGAAGTATATAAATCGGGGACTTCCCTTTTAATGTACAAAATTCTTATATTTTGATTTTGTAGCACGCTTTCACGTGTACTTCGTGAATGTTTGTACTTTTAATAATTTTAGTCGCGTACAATAATGTTTGCAGTATCTGTTGGTGGTGATGGGCATGTTTTATTGTCACCCTTCGTCCTTGAATGTATCTAAATATTAATTTACTTCATAATGAAACTAATCGTAAGCGGATATTGTTGGAAGAGGCGAAGGTCTGCTAAAGGATACAGTGTTAAATTAGTTGGATATTTAATGTGCGGTGGTCATGGAGTACTTGGTATGTACTTTCATGCAAATTAAAGTTGTGAAACAAAAGTTACTATAAATTGCAATTGAGAATAATTGGTGCAATGTATTTTGCTATGTAGCGAAATTAAATAAATGGAAATTAAACTTTCAGCCATAGGTTTTAGTTGGTTCAATACTAGACCGCCATGTAATTCTTGTCATATAAATTGGATCCCTTTCACTTGTAGTCGTATTGATATAATGCGTAAGGATAATTATTATTGAATCACCTAGCCTGGCACACCTAAAAAATGATAAATTAACATAGGTACCTACCTAAGTCATGTTCCAGTATAGTTTGCTTCAGAATTAGCTATGCCTTATGCAATGATATGCTCATTTTATTCACCCTTCTTATACATCGTAAGATTGTTAAAATAAGACATTACTATGCCTAATTTCGTATTTTTGTTCGTGTCACATTTTTTAATTAAAGAACGTACGCCGTATTTATACAAGTGCAAAATATCCTCTGAAACAAAGTTTAAAATATTTTTAGGATAACATACATAGTGCTGCTAGTTCATCAAAAAATACATCGGATTTCGACGAAGTGGAGTCCCTGACTGTAAAAGCAGAGTCTGCGTGTTCTGAATTGTTACGCGTCCCTTCGAAGGACGATATGAGTCGATCACCGGACTACGGAAGTAATGATCCACTCTTTTCACAAGAATTTATTGTTCAGACAATGGAAGATGGATGTGAAGTAGAACCTGATTTATCTGGCCCTGTCCCTCTCTTCATGTACCTTACTTGTAGTATTAGCTACCAGAATAATTCGTATACATTTACTGTTCGAGACATTCCGACTTGTGCTGGTAAATTTTTATGTGCAGTTCTGAGTTCATTGATTTTATGTACCACATTAATGCTGAACATTAATCTGTAAACATTTCATATTTCATTTCATTTTAGATGAAATAATGTGTGAAATCGAAGACGTGTTAGCCACAGAAGAAATAGATTTAAATGAGCTTAGTGTAATGATGCAGTTTGTGTTCCTAACTGTGCCACCAGAAGTAGATGACATAGAGAAAACCATGGCATTACAGTCAAGGAATAGAACACAATCCATGTGCAGTGGCTCATCATTACCTACCCCTAAAGAAGAAATTCCTCCAACGATTACAATCGACCATCATGATGATGTACCTGAGTAAGTGTGATACTTCATTTGTGATTTAGGTAGTTCATTAATAATATGATATACTGACGATGAGTGGTAATAAGTGTTAATTTTCTTGGGATATTACTGCGTTCCTATTCATTTGTTATAGATCAGAAAAGATCACGAAAAAGTACCCGACCTTACCCGCGCAGCAGCTGTTGGCTGTTAAAAAGACGGTGGAAGATGTACGCACCATAAATACAGTTGATTTATACAATTACTTTTTAACCTTCAACAAAGGATTTAATTGTTTCATGTTCATAAATTACAAACTCTAGGTGAAGTGGTTACTTCGGGATGAAATAACGTCATTTCGTTGGGATTCAGATCCACTGACAGAAGATGTTCTTGAGTTAGTTTCAACTCACGTTCAGAAATCGATTGGCAAACAAGGCTGTCAGCTGCACGTCATGCCTTTGACGTTCGTTGGCAACTCTTACCCATTAGGTTTCGAGAAATTTAAGGAGGTAAGTTAATTAATTTTCGAGGTTTTAAAATTATGGAAGAGGAATCGAGAAAGAGTTACATCAACATTGATATAAAAATAACGTAAAATGATAGATGCCTATTGTATTTTTTAGAGATTTAGGAATTTGTCAGGTGACGGATTTCGACTGAAGGAAGAAGGCTCTTGGTTTTATCTGGTTGCGACCAGTAAGTTCATCAGGATAGGCTCGGGACATCACGGAGATAATAAGCATTTAAATTGTCTGAATCAAGGTAGATGTATGCGCCAAAATTTGTGTTCCATTTAAGCTATTTGAATAACTTATTCGACAAATATTATATTGTCTACATGGAAGTTTGCAAACTGTTGGACAGGTGAAGTGATATGCAAGGAACATATTACAGAAGAAATGCTTAGAGATACTTTGAAAAAGCAAGTCCTGGAAGATCGTGACAATGAAGCAGAAGATGCAGAAATTGTGCAGATCGCTGAAAACACTAAATTAGGCAGTATCCTGAAGCCAGTTCGTAAGATTTCCGGAAGGCAGCTTCAGGAAAACGTTTGTTTACCTAATAAAACCGATAGCTTGGAAAATATCAGTAATGAAGTACCTGGACAGAGTAAATTGGACGGATCTAGTGATATGCAAACGACATATCGATTATTGTTGACAACTCCTAGTCAAATGAGTGAGATGTCTAGTGCCCTTGGAAGTGTTATAACTAATGAAGAGGGTAAGATAAGATAAACGAAGCGGGGATCTGTTTTCACCTATAACTTTTAAACAATTTGAAGCAAAACGAAAAATTTATTTTAGTTTTATTACTTTGATAGGTTACGATGGGGATGGAAGTGAATCTGGCGGAGAAGACGTGGGACAGAATGATTTGGATACCTTCAGAGCTAAACTTCCTCCGTTCTGGATGATTTTCAAATTGAATGCAGAACAGATTCTGGTGTACTTTCATTGTCGGTAACTGCATTCAGTTCTTTTCAAAATTTATTAAATAGACAAGAAATAACGCTATAACGGTTTTTGTTTTTATTTTTTCCTAATTTTGTATTTTGAAATTTGTACTTCAAAATAGCTACAAATATGTATTTCATTTTGTGGTGGCAGGTACAATGAGGATGATCTGTCTGTTTTTGATTATGCAAATAAGCTTCTGGATAAGATACTCAGAAATATAATAAAGTTGCGAAGGTACATGACATTTGATTTAAATAATTTCATAATTCTGATAAAAAGCAGCATTGTTTGGAGTCTTGATACGAAACTGTTTATTTTTAAATACCATTTTAAATACTCAATTGGTTATAGAATCGTCAATCAGGACCTACTTCTACAAGAACTAAATGACAAACGGAAGTGTAACCCATTGCTGGAGCCCGAAAATGATGAAGCCGATTTGTGGGAAAGTCGGGAAGCATCCTTTTCTCATCCTTCAAGTTCCAGCCTGGCGATCCCAGAAGGTTTGAGCTGAAATACCAGGACATTGTAGTAGTAATATAGATATCCTTTGGCGTAAATAGTTTATAACGTTTGATATAACTCTTTAGAGAATGAGATGGATCTTGCATCGCAAGGCACAGATAGCACAATGGATTTTGTTCCCGGAACATTCAGATGTGATGTTGTATGGAGAACTAAATTCTACCTCCATACTCGACTTCGAACTGGCCCAGGAAAGTCAGCCTTATCTAGAGGAATCCAGGTTGTTAAATTCAATTAAACTGTAGACGCGTTTACAAACCATGTTTATAGTATTACCACCTATAATAATGTAATCATCTTCATGGGATGTTGAAATTTAGACGTTACAAACTCATCTGATTGCTTTTGAAGTTACGAACCGGGAAAATATGTTTGTTTACCGCGATTCTTCAGGAAATGTATTTTACATGAGGTAAATAATTCCCATTTATGTTTTCAAACAGTGTCACCTTCCTTGATAATGATTTCTACAATATTTATTGTACAGATTATCCGGCCTGAAAGAGCCAACAGTTAGTAGTCCAAACTTCTCAGGTAATTCTCGAGTTGGACTGGATGTACAGTTAGAAGGAAAGAACAAGTTAGACCATGACGAAATTTTTTCGGTAATGATATATTACTCTAAATCCTTTTTGAATTTTCGCAAGTGACTTGAATTTATGCTTAAAGGGGTTAATGTTTCATTGTACTATCAAGGAAAACCGATGGAGTTACTCAGGAAAGGATTCTTGCCTCGATATTCACGGAAATCGAACTTACTCGGAAGATGTGGTTTTACTTAAAGTTCATGGAATCACAGAAGCTGGTTAGTGGATACTCATTCACCTTTTTTACTTTGTAAAACAATGAGAACGATGTTTAGTTTAATTTTTCCTTTAAGGTCCCGAAATTAAGGAACAACTGGTTCAGTCACTTCGTAACAAGTTAGATGATTCTGTATTGGATATTCTCTCTGTGACTTTGGATAGAAATCCGCATTGTAAATTAACTCCTGAAGACGTACATTTTATTCAAAAACCGCGTAGTCCACCAGATACTATCCTGAAGGTAACAAATTACTCGCAAGTACATCACATAATTGAGTGATCGGGGATATACCTATTATGCTTTGAGGTATTTGGATCCGTTGTTGACCATCGTTCATAAAAATGTTTTATTTATTTATAGTACGAAGTAAACAAATATGCAGTCCAATATTTAGGAGCATTTTCATACTACTTGCATCAAAATCTTTTACAATTTCTACATGTACCAAAGTACACGGACTTCAAGGTTGAAAACCATTTCCAGGTACGTTTACTGATTACTTTGAAGCTTTCATCTAATATGCATTTTATATTAATGTAGTAGTAGGAATAATTGGCTGAGAATTTGTTTCATTTCAAAATAAGGATTACTCTCGGTTTGGGGAAGAGGGGAGTGAGTTCAGTGACAAAAATGTTTACATGTACAATCAAAGCCCTGGCGGGACCGGAAGTAGAGGAATAGCTTGCATTGTTATCACCTTAATCGACAATGCTTGGCACCTCCGTCAAGATACCTGAATCCAACCGACCTTCAAGTGATGCTTATCAGAAAGTATTTTCCAAAGATGAGTTCAGTTTGATTTTGGCAACAGAAGAAATTCCTTTTGGTAATACACTTCTATTTTTATTTACTTACATTTTGTATACCTACGATGTTTTTTTCATTTCTAGCAGGTAAGTAATGATTAATGATTAATGTGTTCATTCTTTATTTTTGCGTAGACGGAGTAAACTCAGATGTAATGCTAGAGTTAAGAATGTGGAAACAATGGAAGGATCAATGTGGACCTTTTGAAAACATTTTTTTCAACAGCCATTAAGCATTGCATGTGGGATTTATTTATGGAGTTTTACTTTCTCACTGCTCCTCTGTCAGCCAATACTTGTAGACTGGAAGCAGTCTCTGCTAGCGAACCAACCACTCCAAGTAAGAAATTTGAATTATATTCTACATTATACATAATTGAAAGTGGAATTGCATTTTTCTCAGTGAAAATCAAGCACACTGCTCTTGCATTGCACTGATTTGTAAAATGTTTGCCATTGTTTTAAGTCAGTAATTTTTGTCTTTTTTTACAATGATAAATGAGGATTTAATGTTAACTAGTTTGTATCTACCGAAGTAAATAATTTAATGTCGTTGTACCATTGAACATACAAATATATCCATTTACGCGATAATGGAAGATAAGCGCGAGTAAGTCATGTTGCTGTAAAATTGTCCCGTCGTCATCATTCATAATGTTTGTCATGTTCTTATCGTTAAGTTGAGTTAATAATTGCACTCTCACATACTTTTGATGCTTAAAGTAGTTTCACGATGATCGTTTAGCTGAAATTTTGGGGTCATTAGGATATCGGGTTTTAGCATAAACTGTTGAACTTTATTTTATTTCAAATTATGGGTACGGATGATACATGCGCTATAAAGTTAACATTGTACGATTAATGATATACATCTTTACATGAGCATAAGTAATGGAGTGCGAGCCATGGGAATTGAGAATTAGGAATTTCCCATAAAGTCTGTCACATTATTTCCTCAAAGCATGTTCTGCCAACTTAACTTCTTTCTCTGGGGTTATTACAATTGATTCTGATATTAATTTATGAGTGTTTTGTTTTGTTTGATGATGGTGAATACTATGATTTGATTTCTAGCAGTAGTCGTAGAATTGGATGATTTGGTAGATCTAGTTGATTTGGTAATTAAATAAATGCCTTTAGTGATAAGGGATATTATGATGAATGCTGCTGACCTGACTTGAGGGAAACTTAATTTAGTGGTAGATCAGAGAAGTTCAAGTTCGAAACCCGAATTGGTGCAGTCCGAGGATGGAAAGACATTGAAGTCATCGGTTGTTACAGGGACTTCGGTCAGAGGAGGAACATTCGATTCCAAAGAGTTTATTCGATCCTTGGAGAGAAGGAATAGCGCAAATTTGCCACCTCTTCTTCCAGATAGAGCTGACGTGGAAACGCCTAGAGCTCGATCAATGTCTTTCAGTGGTAAACTATCCTCTAATCCTCCATTATTTTTTTAATGTTCATCTGCTATCTGCACCTGCCGATCTTCCCATTTTCCGTTTAACTATACGGAGGTGAATGCCAGCTATTTCACGTGTACAATTAGTTACATTTATTCTATTCCTCATTGATGCTATTCTTACTTTACACCCACTTGAATTCTACTTTCTCGGTAAACTGTAAATAGTTTTCAAATATGGCTGAGATATTTGTGCAGATTTCATTTATTATTCTATCCCTTGCACTTCAACACTAACTTTGATCGGATTTTTCTAGACTTAATTATTAGTGCTTATTCTAAGTGCTTGCTGCTCTTTTTCTAACATTTTCAGCTGTAGAAATGGAAACATCAAAATTATTTGCATATTTTACATTATTTCGAAATTCACTGGATTCAAATAATTTTATGCAAACATTGATCCATAGGCTTATTGATCCTTTGCTTGCTTCACTGGGAACTATACAATTGTGTAACAGTGACTTAATAAAGTTTTTCTCTCTACATCAGAAATGCCGGTTCGCTAGAGCTAAAAGTTTGTACCATAAAGCTAACCCCTTGTACTGGCATTTAGTTTTCCTTCCAGCATTAACTACTTACATCATCATTTGTAATAACATACATTTATTATCTGTACAAGTGGGCGTGGAACAGATTCCATGAGTAGTTTTTAATAAATGCAGCAGGAATTCATGGGTATTGTTTCTACATGTGTAACACCTGTTGCTGCAAGTTTGTAAAACAATGGATTATTTTATAGTTTTAGCTTGGGAAATCGCTGAGTAGGCTGTGCAGTGGTAGTAATTGGAAAATTGTTTATTGTAGTCGCAGGGTTTGGGCTTTGGAATTTATGGCTTTGGTTTGAAAATTCAAAAGAAAGGGTTGGTGGATTATGTTTTGCCATTGAATTTGAATTGACTGATTGATCTCAAGTTTGTATAAGTAATCGCATAAAAAAAGACTTCAATGGTACTTTCAATGGTTAAGCACCTAATTATGTCCGGATCCCGTATAATGCCCTACATCCCTACATGGTATTGGGCATGCTGTTGTTGTCACTATAAAAAACTGGGTTTTGAACATGAATGTTCAATCCCCGTGGGTACACCTTTACGGGTTATGCCGTGCGTCAAAAGTAGGACATTATCATCATGTTCGGCAAATCCTACCGTTGTCTATAACTTTAGGAAATCAGGATTTAATGTCAACGACCATTTAATTGGAAACTTCTTCGTCTGATCCGAAATTATCAAGACATTGGACATGACATTATACTCCGTTTATCAATTAATCAGTTCGGTTCCGTTGGGCTACTATTTGTATGTTAGTATGTATATCCAGATCTGTGTCTAGATGTTAGTATGTGTATATACTACTATTTACATATTAATATTTGTCGCCTAGTTGAAGTTAAACATTTCGTTGGGGTGGGGCTGAGCTGAGAGGGAAAGGTTGCAGGTACGCGTTTTGTGTTTTTGTGGTGACTGGTGTAATTTTGACATGAACATCAACATTCTCTTAATTAGCTCTTGTAAAAAAGTTGTAATTATAAGGAGGGTTGTGGTGATTTTTATGTAACATGTATAGAACTATTCTATGATTAGAATTAATTGCGATTAAAATACGTAAATATTGCTACACACAGCACTGAGCAGTAACAGTATTCCTGCCCTATTATTCGTATTTATTTTTAATGTGCGGCTGTTGCTAAATTGTTAAATGATCCACATTATTGAACATTACTGTACTTACTTACCCCGCTCATATGTGTTTTGTTTGTTGTTAATTGTTTCTGCAGTTAATCAAATTATAAGTACCTACTATTTATCATTTCCAAAATTTGAAATTTGATTAAAGATTAGAAAAGAAAAACGAAATAAACGTAGTACTCTAATATTTGTGTTGATTGGAATTGTAGCGCGTAAACCTGCTCCAACTTTGGATGGACGTCAACTGGTTGGTAGAGCCCCTTCGCCCCTGACGTTGTCGCAAGTATGATTTAGTTTAGTTGGTTGATTAATT
>JAAXYX010004055.1:0-12997 GCA_036851915.1 Ptenothrix huangshanensis | reverse complement strand
AATCTCAAAAATTCTCAGCAAAATCGCTGTATCTATGGTAATACAATGCAATTTTTTGCGATGCGATTATTTGAGAGAAACTGAGGACGATCGGGTTTACAGCTAATGTGATAATTTCAGTCACAAATTATTAGGTTGAATGTTCTCTGCAAAAAGTATTTCGCAGATTTCTATTGGCAAAATTGGAAAGTGTAACCGATGTTATTATTCCTTAAACGCGCTTTGCTGGTAAGGAAAAAATTAAAATAAAATGCAGAAATAAAGCGTTTTGGGACAACTTGGTGTGATACGATAGTGACCTTTGCTCGTTAGTCTAGAACCTTTCAACGTAGATTATGTTGGCCATTTCTTTATTATGTAGTTACAATCTTACCTCTCAGTATTTTTTGTAAGCGAGTTTTACATAAATCCAATACATAAAACAGCAAACTATATTCCTGCATTAAATTGCATCTGATATCACACTTTTCCAATTACATTACTGGGAAAGTATTTAAAATTTTGATCCATATCCTCGGGAGTAGATTTATTATTCTGAAAGCACAAAAAAAGCAATTGACTTAAACGAGTAGTATGTCTTCACAAACTTCTCCCTGATATGCTATAAGCAACTATGTATCACTGCTGGAATCAAATACCTCAAACAGTATATTCTATGTTCTTGGGAAAATCCATATAATACTATACATACACTGGAATCGCCGTAAGTGTGAGCCTGACTTCGATTTCGATAAACCGGATTTTTCTCTCGTCCCGCAAAGAGAAGTTTGTTGTAAACAGCTCTTTATGGGGCGTAATTGCACTAAGGCGTCCCTTTTATAGAAACTCTCAAGTCCGACATACAGTGATTCCACTGTATTTAATTTCTACAAACCCCTGCAAGTTTGTTCAATCTTTTGTAATCACACAAAAAGCAATTGACTAAAACGAGAAGCGGTTGCTTGACTGTTTATATATTCATAAACTGATCTCGCAGCCTTTTGTAGATTGGATAATAAAACAAAACTGAAAATTAAAGTGGAGAGATGCTTTAATATGATTGTACGATTCTAAGACTTAAAGAATAAATCGACATGAATTGACATAACACACCACTTACACTCACAAAATTCAAACATCTACTAATCTAATCAACGAAAACGTTAACCTAGAATTGTAAATCAATCGAATTTAGCATTGAATTTTTGTGCTGAACCTGCCTGACTGACGACTGACGCAGATTAGCGCTTAACTAATTGGAGGATAAGTTGCGTGAAAACAGTTCCATATTAACATCAATATATAACTGGACTTAGTAAAAAACCAAATAACGGAAACTCTTCGAAGAAAGGATCTCTCAAAAGTTGCATGCTAAATGACATAAGAAAAATCGACAAAGGATGGAATATCAAGTGTTTGAAAAATCCCTGATGTGTACAAACTTCCGAGTGCGTAGCATTTTGCTAAGACTATCACTGTCTTTAGGCATGATACATTTTAAAAAATATCCTCCGAATCGGGCATTATAGGTTGATAAGCTATAAGAGCTATAAGTGTAGGGTGAGTAAGAGGTGAGAAACATTTTAATAAAAAAACACGTAACAGATAATTTACAAATAATTATAGATTTACAATCCTGGGTTATTTTTTATTGCTTCGATGTGTAACAGATGTGTAATTTGTCAGACTGTATATTGTGCGTTCTGTCAACTCAATTCGAGTTATTCTTCAAGACTCATAGCTGTAGGATTATAAAAGCCTCTCTCTACCTTCATTTCTAATTTCGTTTTATAAGCCACAAAAGCTGTGATATCAGTACATACAAATATAAATCGTCGAAAAAGCGCTCCTCGTTTTAGTCAATTGCTTTTTCATCACTGTAAAAAATTGAAGCAACTTCAAGTTTTTTCAGACTATTAATGTAGATATAATATTATATACGTTTTTTTAAAGAATAAAGAACTAGATACTTATGCGTTTTAGGCATTTCATTCGTGTTATACTCGTTTAAGTCGTTTATAGAAAAAATTGAAGGACAAGTTTGACAAGTCTGACAAGACTGAAGTCCGATATAAAGGGCGGGAACTCGCCAGAATTCATATCACGCAACAATCGGTACAAGCCATTTCCCGCTTGCACCAAAAGCCATATAATTACATAAGCCAGAGCTTGACACAGTTCTTTGACAACGCTTACCCCATCTATAGTCCTTGTTCATATATTCGTGCTAATATATCTTTTCTTGTCCTCCTACAAAAACGAATAATTGCTTGGCTTTCTTATTGAAGCTTCGATCCATCTTGTTTCGATACGCTTTGGATCCTGCTCCAAACTTTTACTGACAAGAGATAATTATGCAATTATAAATAGCACTATTTTTCTGTCACCATTGTCTTTTGCATCATTTATTTTCAAAAAAAAGAAGGTATACTCTATTCAAACTATTTCGACACACATTCTAGTAATTAGGGTTATGTTGTTTCTGTAAACATTTGTGGTCTGTATATTGATTTGTATGTATTGACAATAACTATTATTTATAAGGTGTAGTTGAAGATGCAAACCAGGTTAAATGCATTACACCATAAATTAAATTTATGGAATGTCATATTTACATACACATGTTTTTTATTGAATGCAGACCATATTAAACGGCAATTAAAGGGGAAAGGTTTCCAAAATTCGTATGTGAACAACTTTAGAGATATACGAAATCCCATTGAAAAACATATTTTTAACTTAATGCTTACGTACATATTGATGCCTCATTTTTGCTTGACTTAGTTCAATTTACGCCTCTTGCTGCAAAAGTTACCGCAATTTTCTCTTAATTCATCTAGAAAATATAATATTTAAAATGCAGTAGACTCTTGATATAACAGTTCCCCTTAGTATGGTCTTCTCGGTCTTGCGGTGGTGATAAAGAATTCCGGCAAAATCCCTGTAGGATACAATGCTAAGACCTTAGAGCTTATAACGGCCCACGGCACAGCGGCCCTCTTGTTACACCGGTTCAAAATAAAATCCCGTTCAGCCAATACTACCATTGCAATTGCAACGTATACATATTTATAACGGTTTCCAAATTTTGAAATCATGATCGGGATATTTTGAAGTGTCTAAACTTCTGTATTATTATTTGATTGGTATTTCTCTTCATTAGCTTCATATATTTGTGTATTAAATTATTTTTGAGGACAGTTGATTTAAAAATACCAGAACAAAAAAAGTCATCAGAAAAAATGTAATCACTGTATGCTACGAGGTGTGGAAACCATAACCATTGCAAATTTTACAACGGTCTAGGACCGCTATACATTTAGTATGGTCTCGCGTTTTAATATCCAAAATTTGGATACCAATAAGAAATCGTTGAAATAGTTACATCAATTTTACACTATTCCGAAAGTGACTGAAGTTACAGCAAGAAATAATTGTAACTTGGAAATATTAAGGGACTGAAAGTTATTTAAAAATCATAAATTAGGTGCATAGTTTTGCAAATAAAAGCAACCTACCTACCTAGTACCTAGAAAGCGAGATTAATAGCAGGATCACGGTAGCTGTTCTCATTCACTTGAGAAAAGGTGGAATCTGGAAAATTAATTAGATTTATTCTGATGAAAAATTTCCTTTTGTCTGGCTGTCAGCCTTCAAGAATTAAAAACCGTCAAGGAGCCGATATTAAAGTGGTTTTGATTTATCGTTGGCTAGCGGGTCGTTTACTTATATCATGTCCTCCTAACAGCTTTTACAGGAGATTAATACTGTGCTCCTTTAATAATTTAGTAATTTACTTAAAAATAGTAAAGCAATTCTCCTACAACCAATAGATTTATTACACACGAGATAGTCAGTACATTCAAAGTAGTTCTAACAGAATTTAATTTAATTTACTTTTCGCACCTAATAAACGTGCTCCAGTTTTGTTGGCAGGACGCGATTGGTAGAAATTTTATATCCTATTGAGTATTAAACCTGTCTGCATATGTTGCTGAATTAATTCTATCCCCCTAAGTTTTTATCTCACGATTCTCTCAACATATTATTTGTTCCTATTCACATTTAAATTTCATAAGATGCAATGAGGCAAAATGCTGCTTGCGTCAAATCTCAGGTTTCCCATCTTTGCATTCTTATTCTTTTACCCCTCGTCTTGCTTTTCCATTACAACATCTGCATCATCGTTCCAAAATTTTAAGATCGATTCTACTTTCACACAAACCAAGCTAGTCAAACAGGAAAAAATAACTCCGACGCTAGGATTCAAAATCCGATTATAGTTAAGTAATAAATTTATCCCCGAGCCATTACTGTCCAGCTACAAAGGTTGTCCCATTCAAATAATTAGCTTTGACAAGGCATGGAAAAATATAAGCTTGGATTACAAAACCATAAACGAACTCATTACATTGACGTCACTTAATCTGACGTCGGGGTCAAACAAACAATGACTTAGGTTAATAGACACGTTTCGCTACAAACGGCTTCGACATTGTTTCATTAAATTTGTGCAACTCAGTAGGCACAATATTGTCTATCTGAAGCGTGAGACGAATTTATCTCTTTTGGGATATTGAGTCTGTTTGATGCTAGACTAAAAACTGCAGAGTATACTCAGTCTAGAAATGTATTTCAGAAACCAGTTTTAATTACGATTGACGCAATGTCTAAATCGAGTTTTTTTCATTACGAGCCATCGTTACACCGTAAAGGCTTGGATGAGATTCCATACTCAAAAGTATATTTTCTTTTTTTGTTCATGATTTTGGATGACGAAGGAAGGGGCGTTGATATTTTTGATGGGTATTATTTGAATCCTCAGTGCAATCCTGGCATTTACGTTTTTCAATGGTTCACGTGCAAACAAGTAGAATGGTCACCGAAAGTTTGCAAGTTGGAAATGGACACAGTATTTAGGAAGGCTACAGGTAATGGATCCTTAGTCGCGTGGAATTCCTACTATTATCGGGTATTGCAGAAAATTATTGTAGAACAAGCAACTTGCCTAAATCCAGAGTTTTGGTATGGATTGCATATCGATCAAAAGTGTACGGCTAGAATAGGGACATTAATTTCCGGAAGGAAGCATTTACAGGAACTAACTATTGTCAAGTACCTGATAGAAATTTTCAATATTTCTGCTATCCAAGACACACATTTATTGTCAGGTTTTAAAAACAAGAGAATAAGATATCAATGTACACCCCTTCAGTTTAAAATGCAAATGCTAGAGTGGTGCGAACAATTAGCAAGAAAAAATCTCAATACATATTTTCTGTGGTAGTAATTTTAATAATCAGTGTTTCTCGAAATATGTTTTATGTAAGTAAGAGTAAGTAAGTTAAGTAAAAATACTTAAAAATAAACCTATTGTTTTTAGATTTAACACAATATTTCAAATTCATTACGATGGACAGCGTGAAAACGGCGAGGGCTGTTTAAGAAGTATACACAAGTCCGCTTACCAGACCTCTTTGGATCTATATTGCTATTTCAGTAGTATTTACCTCAATAATAGTAAGTGGAGCTCTACAAACAAGCACACATTTAGAAACGGTTACAAATAAAGCCAGCCGCATCCAGCTTTTTCTATTAGCTTTTATGTGGAACAGTTGAATACTAATTTTTCAATGTTGACATACACGGCCTCCAATTTCGAACATTAGTTGTATTAGAATGTGCAATATTATTACTACGATTTTGTTATTCATGGGAATCGTAATAACCAACGGTTATTTGGGATTTCTGAATTCTGATGCAATATTGCCAAACCATACCAAATGCCTTGGGAAAAATTTGAGCATATTAAAGATTAGCATATTAAGTTTACATTTTATCTTGCAGTAGAAGACAGCCATTGTAACCTGAGCACAGACGGTAAAGACCTCGTATTACCGAAAGTAAGACAGTTTGAAGATTATGATAGTTTGAATGAATTTCCTTGCACTCTTTGGAACAACCGCGAGGATAACGAACCTGGTTGTAGATTCTTTAAATGTCTGCACGATTACAATTTTTATATTGAGGAAAAAGTAATTGGGGGCTTCCCACTTACATCAATTGAACACAGAGTGGGCACACAATGTTCTCAAATCTCACATTTTTTTCTGAAGACGATTTTCTCTTCGTTCGAGTATGAAATACTAACCAAGTCAAACACAGCGCTCATTGTCGACTCAAGCAATTTGAAATACTATTTCAACAAATTTAGCGAAGTAGCAAAGTCGCATGACAAACCGTGGAATTGGCTGTCGAATGAAAACACGCAGGATAATTTTCTCAGAGTACCAGCGACGTTTGGAATTTTGCAAATGGATGACGCAAAATCAACAAAAGCCTTAACGTAGGATTGTAAAATCAATTACATTTCATACATACACGGTCGAAACACTAGTAATACAAGTATTCTACATCTAGGGGATGGCTGGGTGGGCAGTAAGTGTAATAGTCACGAAGAACAGCGTATAGTCTAGTACACATGACTTAGGAGGTTGTACGACCAACGCCAGTGCTATAAACAGTGATTACAAGCAAAATTTCAAGACGCGCAGAATTGCTTTTAGTGGAGTTTGGAGATGCGCAACTTTGCGTTTAACTCGGAATGGAAATGAGCAACTTTGCATCTACAACCTCGATATATAAGCTTCTTATGTAGGTACTACTTTTATTTCTAATTTCGTTTTATAACCCACAAAAGCTGTAATTTCAATACATACAGATATAAATCGTCAGGAAAGAGCCCCCCGTTTTAGTTAATTGTTTTGCTCATGACTAAAAAATTCAACTAAAAATCGGCGCCAAGTCACCAAGTTAAACTGCTAATGAAGCTAATGCTCAATTTTGCTTGACTGTGGTCAGTTTACGAGGCCTTAGTACCAGTACTACCGCCATCCTGCTCTTAATTCATCTGGGAAATATAATATTTCAAGTAATGTAGACTGCAGACTTTTGAAATAACGGTTCCCCTTAGAATGGTCTTCTAAGTCTTACATTTAAAATAAAAATTCCCGGCAAAATTTGTATATGATGCAATGCTAAGAACTCGACCTATTACCTTCGACTAGATACAACGGTCCTCTTGTTCCAAATGTCCAACATAAAATTCTTTTCAGCATTACTACCATTTCATTTGCATCATAGTCATCATGTAGTTACCTTTTAAAAGTATTTTTGTGATATTATCAAATTATTTATATTATAGATTTATATTATTAATTTTTATCTCATTTCATTAACTTCATAGTTTTGTTTCAAATAATTTTGAAAACATTAGATATAAAGATGCAAGAACAAAAAACAACCATTATAAAAATCATGCTGCTAATGCATTAACCGTTGCGTAGGTATTGTACTAATTGTACAATGGTCTAAGACTGCTATGCAGTTAGTATGGTCTCGCGTTTTAACAGTCAAATTTTGGATTTCCCTGAGAAACCTTTATATTTGGTTTGAGACCAAGGTACTGTGCTGTATTCACTTGAGCCAAGGTTGAATCAGGAAAAATGATTACCTAGTTTTATTTTGATGAAAAACTTCCATGTGCCTATCAGTCAGTCTTGAAGTACCAAAAACCGTCAAGGATAAGTTGTTCGGCTTGAAAAGCTATACACTGCATTGAAATGGTTTCGAGTTATCACTGCTTGACGGTATTTTTGCTCATGTCATGTCCTTCAAACAACTTTTACAGGAGATTATTTCTATGCTCCTTTAATTTAGTTACCTACTAAAAAATAGCTAAGCAATTCTACTACAACTGCTGAATGTTTTACACACAGGCCGTGAGTACTTTTAGAGTACGTGAAACACAGCATTTAATTTAATTTACTTGTCACTTGCCGCACCCAATAAGTTTGCTTCTGTCTTGCTGGCAGTACGCGATTGGTGGAAATTTTAGGTCGTATTGATTAATTAAACACTTAAAATATCTGTGTTGGTGACTACATTCTATCCCCTTGTGCAATTATCTTACGATTCTATTCCCATATTCTCTGGTTCTATTCACATTTGAATTCTGTATAACAAGGTGTGCAATGGCAAAATGCTACTCACCTTAAATCTCAAGTTTCCCATCTTTTTCTTCTTATTCTTTTCCCCATCGTCTTGCTCTTCTATTACAAAAACTATATCCCCCTTCCAGCATTTTAAGGATGATTCAATTTATATGAAAAAAGAGCAAGTCAGGAAAGAAAAAGTAACCTCTGCGCTAAGATTCAAAATCCTATCACAATTGAGTTATTTCAACCCCGGTCCACTGCTGTCCAGCTATAATGGTTGTCCCATTCAAATGATTAGCTTTGGGAAGGCATGGAAAAATATAAGCTTGGATTACAGATCCATTCACGACCCCATTACATTGACGTCACTTAATCTGACGTCGTGGTCAGGCAAACAATGGCATAGGTTAATAGACACGTTTCGATACAAATGGCTTCGACATTGTTTCACTAAATTTGTGCAACTCAGTAGGCACAATATTGTCTATCTGAAGCATGAGACGAATTTAACTCTTTTTGAAATTTTGAGTTTGGTGAATGTTAAACAAAAAACAGTAGAAAATACTTTGTCTAGCACAGTATTTCAGAAAACAGTTTTAATTGCGATTGACGAAATGTCCAAATCAAGTTTTTTCCATTACGAGCCATCGCTACACCGTAAAGGTAGGGATCAGATCCCAAACTCAAAAGTATATTTTCTTTTTTTCTCACAGCTTTCAGACGACAAAGGAAAGAGCGTTAATATCTTTGATGGGTATTACATGAATCTTCTCTGCCAACTCGACATTGCCGTATACCAATGGTTCAAATGCGAGCAGGCAGAAAAGTCACCGATAGGTTGCAAGTTGGACATGGACACAGTAGTTAGAAAGGCTACAGGTAATGGATCCTTAGTCTTGTGGAACTACTCTTATATTCGTCAATTGCAAGAAATTGTTGCCAAACAAGCAAATTGCGTGAACCCAGAGTTTTGGCATGGATTGCATATGGACCAAGAGTGCACGGCTAGAACAGGGGAATTAGTTTTCGGAAGGCAGCATTTACAGGAATTAACAATAATCAAGTACCTAATAGAAATGTTAAATATTTCTGCTATTCACCACACACATCTATGGGCAGTAAATCCAAACAAGCGGAAAAAATGTAGATGCAAACCCAATCAGCTCAAAATGGAAATGTTGGAGCGGTTTGGTAAATCACAAGAAAAAAACTTCAATGTGTATTTCCTGGGTTAGTAAACGAAAAACCAGTGTTATCTTAATCATCTTTAATTTTTTCAAAAAAATTTAAATACTGTAAAATTTTTTATGAAAACACTTTATTTTCAGATCTAACGAAAGATTTCAAGTTCATTACAATGGACAGCGTAAAAAAGGTAAAAGCTGGCTACGAAGTGTACACAACCCCATTTACCATACCTGTATGGATTTCTACTGCTATTGCAATATTAATAACTTCGCTTGTAGTAAGTTCAATGCTTGGGCCAACCTCGGCAGAACGCGAAGAGAAAAGGTGGAATAGCAGAGCTCATCTCTTTGTAATAAGTACAATTTGGGTTTCTTCTGTATTGATTGAAAATTGCGGCGACATGAAGCCTCAGAATTCCGCTAACTCGATTTGGATTCGAACGTGCCAAATAATAATAACATTTTGGTTATTCATGGGAATCGTATTAACCAACGGATATTTGGGATTCCTGAATTCTGATGCAATATTACCTAATCCATACCAAATGCCTTGGGATAAATTGGAGCACATTCAAGAATTTACATTTTATCTTGCAGTAGAAGACAGCAATTGTAACCTAAGCACAGATGGTAAAGACCTCTTGTTACCGAAAGTAAGACAATTCAATGATTATCCGAGTTTTAATGACATTCCTTGTAGCGTTTGGAACTACCGCGAGGACATTGAACCTGGATGTAGGTTCTATGAAAGTTTGATCTATTACAATTATTATATTGGAGACAAAGTCATTGGAGGGTATTCCCTTACACCATTGGAACGACGAGTGAGCACGATGCTCTCTAATCTTACGTTCTTTTGTGAAGATGATTTTCCATTCGTGGCTTCGAAATACTTGACGCAGTCAAACACAGCACTCATTGTTGACTCAAACAATTTAAAATACTATTTTAACAAATTTAGCGAAGTAGCAAACGTGTATGACAAACCATGGATATGGCTATCGAATGAAAACATACAAGATAATTTTCTTAGGGAACCTTCGATATTTGGAATTTCGCAAATGGATGATGACGTTTTCCAACAAGTTCCTCGTCGCATGAAAGTTCTTTTAGAGTCTGGCATGTATAATATATGGAAGAGGTGGGAGTATGTGGGTTACCGTTTGTTCTTAAATGAACGCTATACGTTAACAGGCAAAATCAGTGATGAGCTTGAGGAGTCCCAATTTAAGCCACTTTCATTTTCTGGAACGGAAATATATTTAATATTTGTTCTCCTTCTTGCTGGATCAGCACTTGCTGTTATTGGCTTCTGTTCGGAGATAATGGCATATTGGAATGATTTGATTTTGGACGCTGCCTACGAAGTTGTCAGTGTCTGGTTCCTTGGCACTTGCAAGACATTTGGGGTTGTATTTTGTGGATGGATACTACTTTTTGTTACATCATGCATATCATGGAATATTGTGATTTCAGTGGTAACTACAAAAGCTGTACAGAAATGCAAGCAGTTTCTAGATCATGTCCGGATTCGTTCGATAATGCTGTGCAAAAATCGTATTTAGAACACGTGATATTTAAATTCCTAATATGCTTGCACAATGTTCTATGTTTTTCATGAAAAATTATAAGTGGTACTGACAGGTATAAGATATTAATGAATTTTCAGTTGATGTCAGTGATAACTTTAGCGTAAGCCATTAGTCATTGTTTTGATTTAACTGGTTTACTGCATTAGCACAGATGTCAGGCGTTAACTGTATGTGTTTCTCTTTCAATGGAATATTTTTCGTGGGTAAAACATATGCTTTGCTTGGTTAAAAGATTATGTCCAAACAATAAATTCGTGACATGCCTCATTTTGTTTTTAGTAAAAAAGTGTGATTTGGCGTGTAGCTAATTTAGTAATGATTGAAATATAATCGTGATTGTTGTTTGAACGCATCATTATTTGTACACGTATATGTACCTACAAAATCTATTATTCTATGCAAAAAGAATAACTGATTATTGAATTATCATTATAAACTTAAAGGGTGGGATATTTTCCAGCCGAAACTTTAGCAGAGCACCAACTGTTTTGTTTTTAGCTTAATACAATAAAAATGAAGGTGGTTTAATGGTTTGAAATGATTCGTTATACTTTGATGTTATGCACTATTTTTGTCCATTGCACCAAAAAAATCTGACCGATGGGAGTCGAGATAATCGGGGTCAAAGTTTGGCACTTGACCCAAGGGCCCTTTGACTTCAGAATGTTTTTCACGTTCCAAAATGATAAAAGTTAAGCATATAGTACAGATTTTTATGCTGATCATTTTTGTCAATTGCATCACAAAATTCTGACAAATGGGAGTCGAGATATTTGGGGTCAACGGCAACAAGTTGGTCCAAAATTAGCAAGGCAAGGTGGCACCATACAGGGTACGATTCGTCAGGGTACGAATAGTTTTGGGGGGCAAATGTCAAGTTGGCCCAAAATTAGCAAGGCAAGGTGGCACCATACAGGGTACGATTCGTCAGGGTACGAATAGTTTTGGGGGGCAAATGGTCAGGGTACGAATTGTATTAGGGGACGAATCGTTAGGGTACGTATAGCTAGGTTACGAATAGTCGGAGGACGAATTGCTAGGGTACGAACGGTAACCGTACCCTTAAACCTCGTTTAAGATTATATTAAATAGCTGTAGGTTTTTGCCTCACTTTTTACAGCGTAGTTCCATTGCATTGTAAACATTTTTCGCTACTACGACAACTGTGTACTACAAAAGTCTACATGTAACTCGAATTCAACCGGTTTATAAATAAAGCAAAAGTTTTAACCTTCGCTTTAACCTTACTAACTATTGACGAATATGTCATTGTGCTGGAGTTTGTTATTCAATTAGTACGAAATTGTTTTCTTATTTTTTTATTTCTGTCTCTGGTTATGTTCATAATCATGGTGATCAAGCATGGGACAAACGAATAAGATGCTGCGAACTACAAAGTTTAAGCCTTCTGTGGTTATTTTTCTCTTATTCATAGGAGGAATCTCTCAAAAGCTGCATGTTAAATGCCATCAGAAAAATCAAAAAATTATGGAATATCAAGTGCTTAAAAATATCATATGCGTACAAACTTACGAGTGCGCAGCATGTTGCCAAGTCTATCATTATTTCTAGACATGATACATTAAAAAATATATTCTCCAAATCGGGCATTATATTTTGAGAAGCTATGCTTGTGAGATTATTAGCGGTATACCCACTGCATTACAGATCTCACAGATTCAGATTCTACAGTCAGGTTGGCATGGAGACGTATGGAGAGTTGTAGCGAGTGCCCAATTCGAGTGCTCCACACAATTCTCCACACGTCTCCATGCCAACGTAACTGTAGGATCTGAATCTGTGAGATCTGTAATGCAGTGGGTATACCGCTATTAAGACAAGATACACATTTTGGTATAGGAGACTTAGCAGATAATTTACAAATAATTGCAGATTTACAATCCTGAGTTATCTTTTATTGATTTGATGTGTAGCATATCGTCGTTTAAGAAGCAATGTGGGGTATAAGTGGGCGCTTTTCCATTATTCAAAACTGGATTTGCCCCACTTTGCTTCTTAAACGACGATATGTGTAATTTGCAGAGTGTACATGACATGCCTGTCGACTCAAGCCTATTAAGTTTTTCGTTAAAACTCGTAACAGTAAGATTATATATTCTTTATACTTTTAGTTCTAATTTCGTTTTATAACCTACAAAAGTGATATGAGTACATAATATAGATTTAGTATGACATTTCGTGAATTTTTGCACGTGCAAAAATTTTGCACACATGTGCAAAA
>JAAXYX010004054.1:0-13005 GCA_036851915.1 Ptenothrix huangshanensis | reverse complement strand
AGGTGAGAGTAGTTTTTTTTCAAAAACTTCACAGTACAGTTCCATTCCAACAATTCCAAGAACTAGCGCTTCAAATTTCATGTAGATTTAAAGCCTTAAAAGTGTACGCCAGCTGTACAAGGTAGCTGATAGGGAGAATTGTAGTTAGTGCTCCGCAGTACTCCGCACGGTTACTCGGGTACGGGTACGGGTCCACAAAAATTGACTTCCGGGTCCGGACCCGCGGGTACTGGTCCACGCAAGGAGTGTACCCGTACCCGGCTTACCTGGGTACTTCGGGTACAGCAGTGAATGCGTAAAGGAAATGAAAATGCAGCGTGCTAAAGCTGCAATTCATTCCTTCCATTGCATCCAAGTCCCAGGTCCCAGTGCTTACTTACTGTGACTTGCAGTAACAATGCAACTACCGTAAAACTTCTGATAATTCCCCGGGGAACTATTAACTGAACAAATTTTAGACCGGGGAAATAATAGAGGCCCGGGAATTAATGGAGGCGGGGAATTATTAGTTGCTTCAAAAATTATGCACGTATTTTGAATTATTTATCTAAAGATTAAATGCTAGGGGCATATATAAATACGGATTTCAGAATTTATTATTAAATCCGCGTAGTTGAGGAAGAGGAAAAGGATCACAAATGGCGCAAAGTTTAACGTATCCGCTCCCAGCTTCAAGAAATTGTGTTGTGTGTTGCCGTATGTTAACATACTAGGTTTTATTTCTATTATTATACCGGGGAATTATTAGAGGCGGGGAAATATTGCAACTTTTATCGTTTTGAAACGGGAATTAATTGAGGCAGGGAATTATTAGAGGCGGGGAATTGTCGGAAGTTTTACGGTAATTCTATAAAACAGGATTAGCTTACATTGCATGTTTTACACTGTGCAATTACGTCACTATCTTGAGCAATAATAACAGCATGACTAGGTAATATATAAGTATATGCAATAAAATTACCAACTTCTGTTAGTTATTCGATTGGACTTGTATCCCTGTGAACAAGATCAGCAATATTATTTATGTCATTGTCCTCTGTAACACCCAAGTCCAACGTCATGTGGTCGTGCCATGTCCTGTCCTCCTCTGCCCTGTCACACACATGCAAACTCTAGCGTGACTCTATTCTATTGAGGGGATGATTATGCTGATAACGATATAATGATAAAATACAATTAATTTTACAATTACTCTCCTTTTATTTTCCACTTCCTTCCAATTTCAGCTTATTACAATAAAAGAATATATTCCCAAGTCATAATGTGATTACATATTCAGACAAAAACAAAACTAGATGCTACGACAATTCAGCGATGCGTCAACGAATGACTAACATCCACCATCTTGACGCGATCTTACGAACAAAGTACGTAACAACAACAATCCAGCTAAAAACTTAATGACTAACCATAAGTATTTAACTACTCCTATGTATTTATATTCAAAGGATTCATTTCCAACTCCTAACTAAGAAATCCTCGAAGCCTCGAACAATCATCAAAGGTAAAGGATACCGGACGACGATGATACGAAGACTGAGTAATGGATTAGTATTGCTATTGCTATTTTTGGGCGCAAGATGTTAAATTAAATGTCCATTAACAACGGGCGCAAACATCAAACCTAATTGTACAAACGTAAATAGGGAAAGTTAAGTAACTAGTGAATATAGAATAATATAATAACGTAATGAGGTAACTTACCCAATATCAACTAAAGGTGGCTTATCCTTGCCTCTCCTCAAACAGATATACACTTCCGGGCTTCTTATACTGCCACTGTTTAGATTCGCGGGGTACCCTAAACACAAGAGATGCCAATAAATTAGGTATACTGTACCAAGATAAACACATGGAACGATAAACGATGAAACTCGTATCTCATTATCGTTGTATCAACATAATCAAAATTGAACTAAATTAAACAACAGCAAACATTCAAAGCAACATATCATTCATCAAATACATACCTAGACCTAAAGTAATAAATGCTCTGAAACAAGAAAATTAAATTTAAAACTGATGCTGCTAATGGTAGTATACCTAGTAAAAGTAATGGCTAATGATGATAGCGATAACGATAATATAACATAAAGTTCGTAAATTAAATTACCATTATTTTTATTAGCTATCAGTAGCATTAGGACCAAAACTCTATGGATCTATAATTAGACAATAGGATACCTATATAGCTAATGATTATGCTCCAACCTATAAATATAGTTATAGTGCCTTGTTTATTTACCCAATGTTTCACTCCCGTTTGGAATTTAATAACCTGCCTGTGACAGTGACCAGTAGCAAAAGACGAGACAAGAAATTCAGTAGTTGAGCAAGTTCTAAACAAAAATCCCACGTGTCTGTCTCTGGTATATAGGTATATAACCAAAGGTACCTATAGGTACTAATACCAGTCGTAAGACATTACGTCTGTGTCTGTGACCTTAGCATTTTGTATAACACATCGACCATGAATTCTATTTTCCTTAGCATTATTAGATTGGGTGATTTACCTACCTATGTAACCCTAATAGTAATGTGATAGTTACTAAAGTACCTTCAAGCACACTAAAGTAGTAAGAAGACTAGTGCTACCTCGAATGCTAACGCTAAATACAATGTTGAAACTCAGTTACTGTGATTGGCAGTTTATCACCGTCAGATTATCTGGTCGAGGGAAAAACAAGAACGCAGTCATGTTGCACCATCATCATCATCAGCAGTACCGGCATCACTATCACCATGATTTAAGCTTATAGGTAGTTCGTTCAGTTGGTGTTGGTTCTGGTGATTTTTGCAAGTCATTCTCTCCTCCGAAGTTGAGTTACTATACGTCGGCTGATGTAAGTGGATTGTTTTCCTTTTCTTTGCTACTGTACTGTACTTCGTTTCGGTTTGAGGATATTGTGCAAGAAAGAAATATAAAGAAAAGCCCAGAACATTGGATTTGGATTTAGAAGAGCTTGTCTTCTTTATGGACATGGCTATACCTATAAGCTGAAGTTACTTAACTATGTACATAGTTGTAGTTAAGTGCAAAGACTGAACAGTGAACCGAGACAAAGCCACGTCCCACGTCATATTGGTTCTCACAGTCAAATTAGCATTAAATCAATGCAACTTTTTTCGCTTTTACTGTCTGCCCCTTTGCTCTTGCGTTCCGTGTTTTGCTTTTGTTCTTGCTCTCGCAGGCAACAAAAGGAAAAAAAAACGTTGGGAAAAATCAAATCTATGTCTAGATACATGCATAACTAGGTACATGATTAGACTTGACTTGGCTCTGGTTCGTAGGTATGCATATTAAATCTAAATTCGCTAATCCGAAAACAACGCAGCGGCATTGACAGTCGGTTTCGGTTCCAGAAAGCGAAAAAGTTCTGTCAACGTCTTCGGTCTACAAAAGTCAGCATTTTACACGAATACACACTTGGTACATGCATAAAGCACAACAGCAATATATTTTCATCTTCCGTGAAGACTTTGATCGTGCAAGATTTGGGTCCTAGGTTCAGCGAATGCTATGCTACTCAATCTCAATCAGCATACCAACACCAGCACCGACATTTTTTCCTACCAAAAGTCAAGTACACCCAAGATTGGAAATGGGAAATGGATATTGCCTGCCATCAGACCGCTAAACTTTTGACACTCTATATTGTGAAAGAAAACAACTACATACATGTAGGTTTCTACTAGAGGCTCCAGAGTCTAGTGAACGTACTAGACATTTCGCGGTTTTCAATTTTTCAAAAACGAAAATAAGAATTCCCGCTGTGATGAAAGATCGAAAATCCCATCTCTCATGGTAAGAAAATAAAAAATCATGAGTTTCTAAAATTCCATATAGCTACAAAGTACTAAAAACAAGGCAATTTTCACAGATTTTTGACAATGATGAAAACCGGTTTTTAAAGTTGAAAAATGGCGATGTATTTTTGGCATGTTTGAAAATCACGGAAATCATCGATGAATTTATGGGCCTAAATGTACTCAGTACCTATTTACTTTAAAGCAAAATACAATTTCAAAAGTTGACATTAGGTTCATTTATGCTCTAACTTAAGAAAATGAAAAATCAATTGGACCGTATACGATTCGCATTCCCTGTTGAAAGGCTTGCCTTGACAAAGATATCGCATGACCGTATGTGCATAGAATCCGGATTTTTGCTTTTGGGATCGCTACACATATATAGGTACATAGTTTGAAAAGAAAAAATGTATTTCCACAGCTTCCACGGTTCAACGCAGCATCGTTTGACATTCCTATCACAACACAACCAGAATCCCTCGTAAATAGAATCCTCCAATAGAAGATATAGATACTGCAAGGCTTAGAAAATCCGACTCCGACCCCGGCCCGGATACTCGTTTTTCAATTGGCGTAAAAAATTGGATAAAAGATCCTGTGCATGAACAAAGATACATAAAACAAAGTATTTCTTTGATTTGATACCTGATATCCTTCTCTCCTGAAATCTAAAATCCTCACCCCACTCTCTCAGACCTTTTGCAAGATTTCAACCTGAACCTTCGTTTTCTTTTTTGTGTCATCGGCTTTAATGCATTTGCCTAGTTGCCTTTGTTAGGTTCTGGTGTGACCCTCAATCTCCATTTCTATTACAATTGCACATGGATTTGGATTCCAATTCGGATTCGAGTTTCCATCTCCATGTGCATTTTACTATTTGATACCTAATGTAATCCCAACCCTAAATCTCACATGTATCCAATCCCAACCACTAATCCAGCAAACAAAATCCAATCCAATTCTTTCAAATCTAATTTTCCAACACAAGACAGAGCGGCACAAGTGCAAGAGGTAATGAAAGACAGAATGGACAAATAGGCATATAGATACATGTACAAAAAGTCATGGAGAAAAGAAAAAGGCAACAGTTCAAATGACATATGAAGATAAATACTGATAACTACAAAACAGACGGAACGACAGACAGCAAGATAAACAAGAGATGACACGAGAATTCTTCACGTAATCCGTACATAAATAATTTAACTTCCTTCGTCTCACTTTAAATCCTTTCAACCTATGAACAAAGACGACAACTACATAGAGCTTATCTCCACAAAAGTCTAGCTACATTCATCCAAAACTAAAAACTAACTGTAGACATAGAGAGCTCATCACTAAAATGTATAGAAAATATAAAGTCTCAGCATATGAGTATAGTTATAGACATATTTAAATAGGTATACCTAAGTAAATGTATATATACAGTATCTGCGTAAAACTAAAAGTAAAGTTGATAATGATATTTTGTTGAATTACTGTGCCACCGGTGATAGCAATATTGTAAATTACAACTGATTTCCCAACTTCCAACAAGTTTAAAACTACAATTCAAACTCGATTTCATGAAACTTTTGTCACTCTGTGAGTTTTATCCAGCATATAGTTCAATCCGCACAAGAAGCATAAGACGAGTAAAACCAAAAGCCGAAAGTATAACAGAAAGGTAAACGAAAAGCAAGTTAAACGATATGATCATCACTAGCAGGAAACACTGTGACAAAATGACTACTAGTTTACAGCATTGTTGGATGAAATAATTAAATATTAGTGCATTAATAATTGGAACTAAAACGCAACTGCAGCAACTTACCGTAATCCTTTGAATAATGCCCCTCCTAAATTTATTCCCCACCCTCGAATAATGTACCCACTAACTTGATGAGATCGCAAATAATTCCCCCTCTACATTATTCAGGCTATCCTCGTTGGAGGACAGTGTCAGGTTTATCTTCGAATAAATTTGTCTTTCTCTCTCTCTATTATTAAGTTAAGCAGTGGCTCACCTTTGCCATAAGGAATAACCCCCCCTCGTGTAATTCCCCACCCTTGAATGGTACCCGGCTGCTTTGTAGTTTTGTAAATAATATACCGGGAAATTATTCAAAGGATTACGGTAATTGCCGAATACCATGGAGCAGTCAGCGCCAACTGACAACTAAAAATGATAATATTAATAATTCGGCCTTTCATCCACAGTACATATGTAGCAATACTAACAACAGGAAGGTACGTACCAGTCACCAGTACATATTGAATCGACACTCGACACTCCTTAATCATCAGCAAATCAACACGAGACACTTTACACGTGTCATATCAATCAGCGTGCAAACTTAAGAATCCATAGGTACTCACTATTCCTCAATCATAATCATTCCCATGTTTTTTCAAGGTACATTAGGTTTCCTCATCTTGCATAACCAAAACCAATTTTGTACAGTGATCAAAAATAGCTGATTTATTGTGTAAAGCAAACAAGTCTCCATCTCCTTTTAACAAGACCACGTAGGTACACTGTGAAAAATAAGATGCACTCGTCGGCACTCGAGATTATACTAAATAGCTGTAGGTTTTCAGTGTATTAGATGCATTTCATTGCATCTTCAAGATGCACCTGGTGCATCTTAAAGATGCGTTTAGCGCATCTAACTCCAAAAATATATCTTTAAAATGCAAATAGTGCATCTTAAGATGCTTTTCAGATGCACTCAAAAACTCTTTCAAGATTATACTAAATAGCTGTAGGTTTTCAGCGGTTTAGATGTATTTTTTCTTGTTTTTAAATTTTTTATTTTTAGTGTACAGAACTCCAGTATATGTAGTAGTTGGTATAATTACATGTATATGATCCGCGTCATCCAAATAAAATGTAGAAATTCCTATGGCAGAGAACCCATTCACTAAACCTGTATGTGTATACGTATATTAGTAAATCTTCGCCATCAATCGTCACAACAGTCATTCAAATCCACAGTAATATAAAAATGAATAAAATAACTCCCTGGAAACCTATATCAGAAAATCCATTGGTGTGTACAAGATTATGGGATCAATAATACTTAAACTTACAACATATTGTATCAAACGTTGAACACATCAAGAAGCGGACTAACGAAATTAAAGTAAAGCCAACGAAGCACATTGACTGACAATCTAGTGAATTAAGTTAACTCAATTCAAGTCTAGTAATGAATCAAATCAAATGAGAGGCAAAGTGTAGTAAATGCAAATCACGTCAAGTCAACAGCAAAGCAAAGCCGGCTAACTCTGACATTGGCTGCCTGCCTGCCTGAATGCATGGTGACATAACATGGGCTTTCAGTTGTCGGCCTTCGCCTTGGCTTCCAATAAAATTAAAAAACTACAATTCATGTAAAATGATGATAATTAGAGACGAAGTAGACAGCAGAGTGAAATCAAACGAGTCAACTCAAGTCAAGGCTCAAAGCTCAAACGGTAGTTAAATAAATTAATACATATTTCTCCTACTGCAACGCAATCCAATGCAGTGTTAAAGAAGAAAAACCAGAACCAGAACAGCCTCAGTGCAAATATTCTGCAAAAAGATTCACATATACTTGCAGTGATGTAATCGTAAATGAAATGGAAGAATAACAAGAGCCAGAACATGAACCAACATTCATCCTGTATTTAATATCATTATTTTACGACGACCTACAATTACTTCACGAGGACTTACGAAGCAATTACTTCACAAGTATATACAAGTATCAGAGTGCCTGTCTCAGTCATTTTCGTGTCCAGATTCGTATTCTGCACAGATTTTATATTCTCTGCATCGTCGTCAATTCATGTTCTTTAATTGCACCTATGAAAAAAACAATACCTACATTATATGGAACTAGGTATATGTAATTATTACAACACCCGTAGCAACATATAAAGATTCAGCAATTCAGCTTCTATTAATTATAGCTACAGGCTACAGCTACCTAACAATACCACAGAGAAACGGTAGCACAGACCTCATCATATCACATCGCAAGAGTTGATCAAAAAGCAAAACTAAATAGGCATCTACAGCTAATTGTCTGCAATTTGTAAAACATCCATAACATTACAGATTAGATCACTATCCATCCAGTATTGTATCTGTATCGTCGTTGAAATTGTAAAATGTAACATCTTTTTCGCAACGCTATGGGGAATGCAAGAGAATAACGACGATACGTGGTGGTAGTAGTAAATTCTTGCAATTTTTACCCTCTTAATACAGTGTGTCAACAGTCGCATCACAATTGCATCCTGTTTACCACAACGTGTCCTTCGTTATACTACCTAGTATTATAATTTTCTACTATGTTTCCAGCAGTCCCATTCTCTGATTACTCTTTTAACGCAAAATTTTTCGAAATTTTGAGGGAGCCCTAAACTTGTTGCAATGTAAAATGTAGACATGACAATAATTGGACACCCTCTGTTGTTGACAGGGGGTGTTCAATTATTGTAAAGATTATGGTACCAGTCTACGTTTTGAGGCAAGTACTTGAGGAACTGCTATTAAAACATTTTTGCTAATTTCCACAGTGCAATTCTTACATTTTTGCATATTACCAAAAGCATTACCTACCTACTTCCGAACAGCAACCGAAGCATACTTTCTAACTAACAGCACCACAGTGCCACACCCTAGTTATGCCATTGAAAAAACAAGGATAAACAGTGAAATTCCAATTTGGTTTCATTCTTTCATAAAGCGAAGGTAATAGTGATTGCTGTGGTAATAATCTATTTACCACACAACTTTAGATTATTAGACTTAAGTACCAAAACAAAAGACGAAACCAAGTTGATTAAAATCGGTACTTTATTCAAACAAAGACAAATGCATAATATTTGACTCGGCCATTCAGAAATTGTGTATTATTAATTATTACTTATTACAATATAACTGCCTAGCATAATTTACGTACCTATATATATATACAGTGAAACTTCGTTATAACGACCGCCGCTATAACGTCATTTTCGCTATAATGACAGCACATGTCCTCCCCTTCAGCAAACCTGTCGTTCGACGTTATAGGGTATATAACGTCACCTCCCTATAACGTCCGAAAAATAGGTACCCTGAGGTGTCGTTATAACGAAGTTTCACTGTATACGTATTCCACAAATTTTTTTAAGTACCTACGTACTTTAACTTTCTCGAGACGGCTTATATGTACATATAAAAAAATATCTTAATCCCTAATGAGAATTGATGTAAGTATGTGTATGTAGTTGCAATTTTGCTTTCTCAGGACTGTAAATGTTAATCGTTAATCATGTAAATGCAGCAGTAGTGTCAGCATCATTATCAATAGAAACAACATATACGTAGCTAAAATTACCGAGTCAAATTAACAACATCCATGGAACAAGCCGGTAATTATAATTAATTAAAAGGATTCCTAAGTACATCTAATAAGAAATATCTACATACATACACCTATTTATGTAATTAAAGTTGACAGAAATTTTGGGAAATTGTGGATAACACAGTTCAGACGATATACCGCCATAACTAACATGATATATTATGCAAACACAGACCATCATGGCCACAGATATCAGTACAACCACCAATACACTAAGCATCCACATCTTGAATCCCTAAACAACAAATGAAATCGACGGAAAATTTAAACAACATAACAACATCTTTGACTGCATAAAATCCTAACTGCAACGGCTACACTAACCATATCTATAAAAAAATGTGTGTAGAAGAGAATCACAAAGATAAGGAACGTTTACACTTGCACGCCAAGCACCAGTTCATCGTCAGATTACAAAAATACAGATAATTATATTGCACGCTTTGTTCGTCTTTGCAACAACGACCTTTCCATCTTTTAATTCACAGTCACCATAATACATAGGTAGTTAACCTAGAGATACACACCTAGATCCTACATATGCCCTACGTGGCGATTCTCCACTACAAACTTAGCATCGAATCATCGAAGATCAAAAACAAGTTGGTACTTAGTATCCTAGAATCAATATCCTGCCCACGCCTCATCTAAACATTTCTCGTCTCGTCCACGAGGAAAACAGCACAACATCTAGAAAGAAATTTTGGTACCGAACTGAGGTGTTCTCTATTTGAAATTTCTTCTCTACCTTCTTCTAAGAAGGTTTTTGGGTAGAGAACACACGCTATAGTGGTAGACAACACCGCGAATCAGTACCGAGATTTTATTTTACAACTAATCATGAGTTTACATTTTTTCTAGAATTTCATATAGATATCGAACACTATCATTACTATCACTAAAACTATTACCTACTCGATAAAAACTCCATAGCCTTTAGTAAATACAGGGTAGAGTAGAGTAGTGAAAGATCAGTACCAGCAGCATAAAAATACACTTATTAATTTGATGTAAAAAAACTGCCTGCTAAAACAAACAACTTTATATTGCAACAATAGTATTAATCGCCACAAATAATATAATAAAAATACTAAATAAGCAGCTGAAACATGATAACAACTTCAGGGAAGACAGACGACGGGTATGGTAACGACAACGAAAATGACGACGGGAACGGGTACAATGATTACAGACAAAAAGATAAGTACCTACTAAGGTGCATCCTAAATCAAATTCAAAAATAGAGTCCAGGCAAGATGAGATTAGACCAGAGATCCGAGACTAGCAAACAGCAGCAAAAGTAAGAATATAAAATGTACGGATAAATAGTAATAAAGGTAGTAGTGTAATGGAAACAACTTGGCAACCATTTTTAATTTTTTCTCCATCAAAACTTATACTTCGCTCTGATGACTGGTGCAACAAATGATAGGATAGGCTATAAACGTGAATGCGATTATTATTTGTAGGCTTGGTACCTAACTAATAAAATTGATATTGTTTTTTAACTATTTCCCCCTTCCCACTATCATTACTGCCTAATTATGTAAAGCTGTAACTAATAGTTTCTTCTACTTCACTTTAATTCCAGATTCAGATATATATACCAAATAAATAAATCGGTACCTGTGTATACTACCTATTCCTATTCGAAAAATCATACCCTTATATGACTACGCAGACGGCAGGCACAGCTGTACGTATAATGATTGCAACCTTAAAGGAAGAATTAAAACCTTGAAGGAAGAACTTTGCCAGTAACTATGAGAAGCTATTTAAGACTGTCATTTCATTTCATTTCACCCAACATTGGAAAATGCTACACGATTTGCTGCAATGACTGACTGACTATTCTGTGAATGACTATTCTCCAGCCTTTCTATTTTCTTTACCTACACGACGTCATTTCTACGTGACACTTCTCGTGCACAGACGATAAGTCTAGAAACAGTTGAAACAGAACTGAAAGCAGCGCAACTTTATACACATGCAATTATTATTTCTGCTTCTCTTCCTTCATAACCTCAAAGTTTATTGCATCGAGTTTATGTTCGAAGTCCCTCCTTGTTTTCGTTTTTGCTTTCGACCTCGTCAGCAACTTTATTATTTTGCCGTCACATTACTATTATATTAAACCTACTTTCTGAAACTCTGCGTCCAATTCGAGTTCGACTTGGTCTTGGAAAACAACTACGATTACACGACGCTGACGTCGCCGTTAAATTCAAGATCTGTGGACCAAGACGGAGTAGAAGGAAACCCCAGATACTTTTCTGTTGTCTTCACTGAATGACTTGGTTTTCTACAAACCATGAAGGTTTGGGGCCGTCCATAAATTATGTATAAAAATTATTCCGCCTTCATAAATTTCTTCCTTTACACATAAAACACTCCCCCTGAGTGTTCTTCTCCAGTGAACACAGACATTCTCGTATATTACGTATACTGAAATCTTAATTTATGAAAGAGCCCTTTTGGAACAACCACATACTGAGACATCATGTTTACTTTTACAAGCCTGCCCTGAATGTTGCATTGCACAATAGCAGAAATACAACATGTAATTTTAGTAACTATGCAAATATCAAATATAGAAACACAACATTCACATTTCCACATCCGCAAGACCATACCAAAAATCTAAGGAACCAAACAAATGAAATGGAATGGAAAATGGGACGGAACGGAAGGGTGAAGGGAAAACGAGGCAGAAGAACCTTTCAATAAACCTTCATTCTTTCATGTCTCAGAAGTGCCTAATTAAAATTCCCAGACCAAGTCCAAACCGACCTCAACCCTTTCTACGGTCATGTTTGTACGTAATTAATTGACTGTGAGCAAAACTAAATCACGTAAAAACAGCAGAGACTAAAATCAAAAGGACAAATAAAATGAAAACGGAAACGAAAACCAAGACAGGAAGAAATTTTCCCCAGACCAGGCTAGGCGCAGTCAGCAGAACCTCGAATCATTAGACGAAACTCAATAAGTTAACTACCCAACATGGCGTTGTGATGGTGACATTCCACTATTGCATTAATACTTCGTCACTCCGTAATAAGCAATAACATTTCAACTTGTGCATATACACAGGTAAGTAATTAATATGCCGTACATTCGGGCTGAGTACAAGGACCAGCACTGACAGCATAGGAACAGGAGCAGGTGACACTAATTAGCTACAACCATCAAATCAACATCATCAACACGTGAGTCTAAATTCAATATTCAATTGAAACCCTAACGCACTAAAACTTGCATCAAAACCCGATGCTCGTGTTCTTGTGACAGCCCAACCGACTCTAATTGCAGACAGAACGCAACGGCAACGCCGACATTGAGTACAGATATGTGACTGCTACCAGTAGCAGTGTTGATGCTGACTACAAAACTTGCCCAGGCTGAAATTGTATTTATTAACTTCAATGTGGGCGGAACGCAATTAACAGGAATCTGTCAATTATATTTCATAATTAGACCTACTCATCATTGTCGAAAACAGAGCGTATTCGCACTCTACAAAGAAATACAGAAACCTGGTACCTAGTACCTACCTAACTTAGGTAATACAATATAATATAGGTAATATAATAATAATTATTACCTACCCCGCAGATGCTGATTAATTCTTAGAAATGAAATTTATGTTCATTATCATGCTTCCTGAAAAGCTAAAGCACTTCTAAAAAGAAGGTATTTAACAAAACAAAACGAAGAGGTTTTAAAAACCAGCACAAATACAACTACCAATATTAATTACATTTTGATTTATCAAAAGTACAAAATCTTATGCTTTAAACCAATGCATTTA
>JAAXYX010004053.1:0-13006 GCA_036851915.1 Ptenothrix huangshanensis | reverse complement strand
TGGTGCATCTACTTTACTTGAGTTTGAGTTCAGCCTGATTTGACATTCACTTTTACACTATCGTGTAGTTTTTATGAGATTTAAAAGCCTGCAATTTGATTACAGCATCTTGATTGTGCTGATTAAAAGTACCTAGCGCAAGGGGAAAAACTTAGTGCCTGGAATGCTACTAATGTCCGTCCGTTTGCACGGCGGTAAAAGTAATTGGTCAATTCATAATCAGTTTACCAGAGGCACTTGGCATTTCCGACATGGTCTTGTGCGACAGTCGCCAAATACTTACTAAACATAAAATATAAACGTTTCTCTAAGCTCCACCATGCCGCGCCAGTCCACCGAGTAGAAGTGCTGCCGAGTCTCCGCTTCGTTCCAAATTGCCGTCTCCATAAATATCCGTCTTTAGTCTGTGACTCTACACATATCTAGAATGTACAGTAGAATGTAGAAGGGAAGAACCAGTGTAGTTGGAGCAAGAAAAATGATTGTTGTATTTCTATCTGTATATGTGTTGGCGGTGATTGTAGCCCGATACAATTAGTCCTTAATGCACGCACTAAGTAATAATCGAAGAACCATAATTTATCCACATGAAAAACATTCAAGAGCACATACATACACACAAGTCATATTTCACATGTTATTGCTCTCAATAATTGCGCGGCATGCCCGCCGTTCCCGACTGAAAACTAGGTGGGCAATTTATTCGACGGTAATTCACAACATTGTTAAGAGCGGAAGTATAAAAGGGAAGGAAAGACGATATCTATCACGTTTAATACCCGTAGCCACCACGAGCATTTCGTTCTCTGTTTCATGTTTGAATTTTAAAGTCGACGATGACGATAAGAGGCTGGAAGTGGAACGAGAGAATGCCTTTTCCTCCATGCCCAGTCTCATTCCACCGTAGTATGTAATGTAATGAAATGAAATGTAACTGCCGTAATGTGAATGCCTCCTGCAACGGTTCGTGTCCGTGCCCATTGCCTTTCGGATCTGCGAACATGTCCCATGTATAATTAGCCTCGGTACCCAGTCGGGTGCATAGAATGTGCAGTTGGTATCGTCTAATCGTATGCAGTTATTAATGGGACCGTGATCATGGGAAATATGTAGGTAGGTAGTTTAATTGATGAAATCGAGTGAAAGGGCCATTAAACTACGGACCGTAGTAGGTACATATGTAGTATGAAGTTGATGAAGTGCATGCTGAGTCGCAATCTTGATGAAAGGGTAATAAGGCCAGAGTGAAAGGGCATGACAGGACACCGGACGGTTTTAACATGGTCAATATCAACAATTATTAATTATTGAACGAAGAAGAGTATAATTTAATACATAGGTATGTATAGAATATATGGTAGTACTAATCGTAATATAAGTATCCGTCATTATGTATAATAATCATAGTATGTAGTAGTAATAATACGTACGTAGTAATAGTAATCATAATAATCATAATAATGTAATGGTAATAATAATGATAATGATGAGTACAATAGTTGTTTGTTATCCTTTAATATTATTTATACTTTATAATAATAATATGTATTATATTTTATATGTATATACGATAGATCACTAAGTCGTGGCGTGTAGGAATGTCTGGTTCATGATGAGTTGACGAGAAAGGATGGGTTCGTGTTTTGTTCAGTTGTCGATCTTTTCTTTCATTTTCATCTTCATTTTTTCTGGTGACACCGTAATCAGAATAATAATGAATAATAAAAGTATTTATTATTTATTATATCATATATATTTTAGTTAGTATTTTCATCTCTCATTTTTATATAATTACATGTACACGGGAAAAACTCTTTAGCTTATTTTAGTCATTTGTCTTTCCCTTTCACATATGTATCTCCATCTCTTCGCGCACTGTTGAGTAAGAGGTGAGTCAGAGATTACGTGAGTAAGGAGTAAACAAGTGAATAAAACAAGATGGTATTGGGGAGAGTGTACGCATCGGTAATAAGAATCTTATACATTTGCATCTGACACTCCTGTCACCTTCAAGCAACTGTAAGTAATTTGGTTTTGGACTTGGACTTGGATTTGGATTCGGTGTTGGTGATGATGATGATGATGATGATGATAGTACACACATATATATCGATATTATATGTATCTGTTGGGGAGGGGGTGTTTGTTTGGAAGGTGAAAGTATGCGTGTGTGTGTGGTTTCTTTTTAGGTACCTAAGCTGATGATCATTGAAAATGTACGTATAAGGTAAGAGTAACAATAATGAAACACTGTAAGCAGTCGGTTGACTCGTAATAATAATTATATTGTATATTTATATAAACATCTACATATCAAAAGTGAATTTGGATTGGAAAGCTTCTCATCTTACACAGGAAAGGGACAACATAATTATATTTTTGTCACTTGGTTTTTTACAAATGCACTATCAAAGTACTTGTAGTATTTATATATGTATATCCATATCGTATCTATGTGGAGTATGTACGTTGTATGTAGGTACGTTAATTTCTTCTTTTTTTTGAAACATGTCTTAATCCTTGTCCTACGAGCTAACTTCATTATGAATTTGTGCCTTGACCTTGACGCGTAATCCTTGTGTAGGTATATGTATGTAGTGTAGTCAGTAGAACACGAGTCATGTATGGAGCACTGTATTACTTACTTACTTGCTTAGTTTTTTTTCTTTTACACATGTTTGGAAGTTGACACAATACGATGTCAACTTGAACATCAAGAAGGAGTGTGATCATGATCCAAAAATACCTACGTACTACTAATAGAAGATACCCCTAGCCCATGCATAGGATAGGTTAGATGACCACCTTTCCATGTTGACTTTACATATGTAGCCTTATATGTACATACATAACACGAGGATCGTCTCCAACCATACCTATTACTCATAATTGAATTGGTTTACACATCAGCTATGTATTTTTGTTTACCCTAAGAATCACAATACCTAATATAACCATAATCGATAATAATAATAGTAAGTTATCGTTAATTGTCAATCATAATCATAATCGTATTTAAAGTGACAAGCATTTACGGATACATTATAATTACTTAGGTAATAATAAATTGGGAAAAAAAGACGAGTGACGAGTAATAATTAATTAGATGATTATTACACCTCGTAAGATAATCGACGGTAGTAATAATTATATGTAGTTAACGCACAATCATCAGTACAATACGAAGGGACGTTGTTTGAAAATTGATTTGATTTTCCCAATTCAGTGTGTCACACTGGAACACTGGACTGGAAGAATCAAAGGAAAAGTCACAGATTCTCGTGCACAGAGATGAATGACTGAAAAAAGTCAAGTTTCAAGCTAACGATAATAAAGTTATGCCACAAATAGCTTGTCAAGTGTCATAGAATAGTTGGGACAGAATGTACTGCAAAAGGATTCTCTTGCGTTCAAGACTGACTACTTTGCGAAAATGAGACGCTACGTAGGTGTATAGGTACATAGTCGAAATGAAAACATTGTACCCTCACGAAAAAATATTGGACATATATATGTATAATTAATTATATATGTACTCAAGAGGGGGGACTCGACGCCGGAGAGGTTCGACATTGTAACCCAGACCTTATCTGTATGTATGTATGTAAGTAATCATATTCCTAAAATCTCATAGTATTCTCATGATAAACGTGATCAATCATTATCGATACGATTGAAAATATCTCCACACCATATTCAAATTACAAGCACACAAACCACGATTACGTATAATAATTATAATATATTATTTCTAAATATTGTTTCGGGTATTGGTATTGTATGTATGTTAGGTTGGACAGCGAGCAGCAAGGAAGAAGTGACACAAGTTAATTTTATCTAATTATAGATTCTCATCGTAATTATTCATAATATGTAGGTATATAATTACTTAGTCGTAGAATTGAAAGAGGTACAAACTGAATTCTAATGTACACATTCGTCATTATCACCTCTTAGTATGTAAGTACCTAGGCATGTAACCCTTAAGATTAAGTAGAACTCTTAAGTACCCAATTCTATCTGTAATTATATCTGCAAGTACAGTTTCAGATAAAGGTAAGACCATATCTTTATTCTTTTAAACTTATTAATGAAATCTAGCTCTGATTTAAATGTATAACTTTATAAATTCCCTTCAGCGTCTCGTCTCGTCTCCTCTAAGCAAAAACTTGTTTTTGTCATCGAGTTTTATTACGCCAGCAACACGTCAACCAACTGTTTCCGTGCATACCTTTCTGACTCATTATTCTTGTAGTGAGGCTATTAATATTATGTATGTATGTATGTATGTGTACAACAACACACTGCATTCAATTCCCATCTCATACTTCCTTTTAAACACGCACGAATTTACACAATATCCTAATTTCCAAGTTATGTTATGCATTTATTGGTTCAGTCACGCCGGATACTATGTATGTAGGTAGGTATGTACTTTACTCAAGAAAATGTCGCTCGCTTTCAAAATTGTCATCAGTTAAAAAGCTAAATGCAGTGAATCCGGTATGGTATGGTATGTGACATACTGTATGCAGTAGGACATAGTTTTGACATAAAAAAACACGTATGAAATGAAAACTAAATTTAGTCTATTCGTGTAACTTTCTTCAACTTACCACAGTATGTAATTATGTTTTCCAATTTGTCCTTATAATTACAAATAGTTACCTATTATTAGGCATTATTAATTAGCCCTCACTGCATGAAAAAGAAATGAGGAGAACAGCCAGTTGATGAAAGATTTTGGTAAGGAAGACTGAAACTGGGATTGACTAACTCATATACGTAGTAAGGCTCGACCTACACGATGTTATAGTAATAAAAGGACAAGTCCAGTTTCAGTTCCAGTATATGTATATATATACCTATGTGTGTAGAACAGGAGTATATATATATAATTATATGTAACATAGTGAAATCATGTCACATCCACATACGGATTTTTTAATTGAATAATGTAATGAATTTGTCGCCATTTTTCAAGAATGAGGGTCGTGAGTGAGAATACGAATAGGCTAAGGAGAACGCAAGAGAATGCCTTGGAGTCTCTGAATATTTTCAGACACTCAACGTTTGACATTTTCCCTTGAATTCTAATTTTGTTCCACCCGACGGCATGGTTGATCTTCATCTATGTATGAAGGTACGTAGCTAGGTAAGGTATAATTATACTCCTGTCATCCTATGCGAAGACAGTACCACCACAATCTATAGATGCACCTGCTGTTCCGACAATTTGACACAAATGAGTAGATGAAACAGGGAAACCACAACGATTCTACTCACGACTGTAACCATAAGAAAAGAGACTGAAGGTAGGAAGGTAATCCTGGAAGGAATATCCACACCAATGGGTGGAAAATTTTTGACTACGTCAATTATGAAATTTCCTATTTCGCATAGGGAAATCCATGCAAACTGCTACTCATGATTTTACTCATCATTTAAATGTGGCGGAGAAAGTAAAGTTGAACTGACGTAAATGCATTACTATTTATTTTCTAGGTGGATGGATAAGTTAGCTTTGAGAGTGAAATCGACAAAAAAGTTCTATATTTGGCCAAGAGAAGAAAGTATTTCCAATAACTGTCACACTAACCTACCACGCTGTGAAATGGAGCTCATCGCTAAGGTACGGTATGGTAAGGTAAGGTAAGGTGAGGTAAGGTAAGTAGGACCATTGCTCAAAAGGTTCTTGAAAATAAGGGCGTATAGTATATGCAACAAGGTTTATGGAAATGGAAGGGAGAGAAATAACTGGAAAAAATGAGCTGAAATGTATGCAAACACGAGACTGAGAGAGTCATTGAACGTTGTAGGTAATCACACTCGAGCGTTGCGGTGCACCCATAAGTACACATTACGAATTGCAAATATTTCTCGGTATAAAATATTTGAATACGAGGAATACTGCTGGGCTGAGACTTGACTCTGTGAACAAACGAGTATTAAATCATTCAGATAATTTGACTGTGCTGCTGTGTGATGTGTAGTGTGATGCAGCCACGGCTGCTGGAGAATGTCTTCATATCAAAATTCATGCCTGTACTTCCTGTGTCACAGAATGAGCTCAAAGGATTTGCTGACATTCAACAGTTCTCAAAGTCAACAGTCCAATTAAATACAACTCCTCAAGGAATCTCATTTTTGCAGTGTAGTTAATGAAAGCTTCCGTGACTAGCTCTGTTGACGTACTATGCATGCATGCGGATGCGGATGACATATACCAGTGCATATTTGTACGTACCTTCTTATGTAATGTTATTTTCATGGGAAATATATCTACCGTGAATTTTTTTAGTTTAGAGTAGTCGGAAGGCGTGTTATCCAAATGCTAGGCTACGCCTTTTCGGTTTTCGAAACTAACAGAATTGACAGTATGTATCGTAGTCTCGGAGGATTTAAACGACGAGAAGGACTTAGCATCAAGTAAGCCATTCTTCTTTAGTGTGTCTACTTTCTATCGAGTGGAGTCACCATAATATATACACGGATATATTATTATATACTAGGTATGTACATTACATTGTACATATGCGATTTCTGTTTGAAGTCATGTGAACACTGAACCTATGTATGTATGCATGTATGTATGTATGTATAAGAGAAAAGAATATGCGAATCCGACAGAGGAAAATATGGTGCTGTGGTTACTACTCTAATGCGCGCCCGCGCGAGTATTCCTTATCTGAGACCTAATCAAACTGAAGCTGACACAAGAAATGTTTCAAATGCTCTATTCCAAGGCTGTAATCATTAAATTAATTTGGGCATTCACATCAGCTGTGCGTAATGGTAACTCAAGTTTTCTTCCGAGTCAAAAACTAAACTAACAAGTCGGGACAAATCTCCCTTCCCGTTTCAATCATTTCATCCGTCGGTTCAAATAAAATATTTCATCTGATTATATTCCATTGCTCTCGGCACCATCTGTAAATCTGTAACAGTTCATCTTGTCTAACACTTATGTCATGTCACGTATTCACCTTTTTCCTGATGAACACAGTCATATTTTTAAAATCTCTTTGGTTCAACCACAGTTTTCAAACCCAGTAGGTATTATAATTAAAAGTTATAATAATAGTCATATTTTTCTATTTCATTTGTTCACGAATCACCCAAGTTTCTTTTCCCTAATTTAAGTACGGCTTAGTGTTAGTAGAGGTAACCATTTATTTTTACGCACATATACAAAATACATTACCATGTTTGCACAAAAAAAACCTGCGTAATAATATAATATACAATACATGTATCTTCATCAATATCTTCCACATATCGGTTTTTGCATGTTAAATTAAATTCATTTTAATGCAACGTAAGTATTTTGCCATGTTATCCTAATGCAAATCCAAATAACTGGAAAATATTCCATACAAACGATTCCATTCATGCNTTTATTTTTACGCACATATACAGAATACATTACCATGTTTGCACAAAAAAACCTGCGTAATAATATAATATACAATACATGTATCTTCATCAATATCTTCCACGTATCGGTTTTTGCATGTTAAAATCATTTTAATGCAAAATGAAACGTAAGTATTTTTGCCATGTTATCCTAATGCAAATCCAAATAACTGGAAAATATTCCATACAAACGATTCCATTCATGCCATACACTCCGTACCCATCTCCTTTATTATCCACACATTGCATTTTGTCTCGTCTTTCTCCCGCTGCTTAAGATGTGCGTCCTTTAATACTATTTGATTACGCTGTAAGCGATCACTTGGAAAGATGATTTNTAATGCAAAATGAAACGTAAGTATTTTTGCCATGTTATCCTAATGCAAATCCAAATAACTGGAAAATATTCCATACAAACGATTCCATTCATGCCATACACTCCGTACCCATCTCCTTTATTATCCACACATTGCATTTTGTCTCGTCTTTCTCCCGCTGCTTAAGATGTGCGTCCATTAATACTATTTGATTACGCTGTAAGCGATCACTTGGAAAGATGATTTCAACCGAATTTGATTAAATGTAGGGCCACTGTACAAATGTAAACTAACAGGTACAACATGTTCTCTGAGAATGAGATCCTGTTTTGTTTCTTTCATATTATTAGGGTTGATAACGAAATCCTCGGAAATTAAGACTTTATTATTATTACGAATGGTGGGAGCAGTTTGAGTAATTATGTAGAATGCATGTAGGTAACTTCTAAATTGGCATTGATGCTAGTGCTTTCATTGTAAGACTCGAGATTATAATTATCTATTCTTCCTTCATATCCTCGCATCATCTCTGATTACCTCAACCGCAACGTTATGCTCTGTTCTATTAGTAATTAATATCTTAAAATTCTAGAAGCAAGGATAAAATGGTATTTTTGGCATCCAAGGCGGCAACATAATCACACAGGGAAAGATAATCCAACATTAATTTGAGGTTACACTTAACCCCATGGCTACCATGTACGATGAAGATGAAGAGTATTTGCATACACAACGTTAATTTCTCAAACACGACAAACACCGTAGTTTTACAAAGGCGTACTGAATACTCAAAACGACTAACTTGAACTTCCCAAGTATAATGAAAATGTACTAGGTTTAAAAACCTAACGTTGATCTTCCTTTCTGTTCCATGTTCCATGTATATGTCAATGAAATGTTCTATTTTTACATTTATTACGTTTGACACTTTTCGATTTCCTTAAATCGCTTCGTCGCATATTTTACAATTTGAAAAATAAATAATAACATTAATTTGAGGTTACACTTAACCCCATGGCTACCATGTACGATGAAGATGAAGAGTATTTGCATACACAACGTTAATTTCTCAAACACGACAAACATCGTAGTTTTACAAAGGTTTACTGAATCCTCAAAACGACTAGCTTGACTTTCCCAAGTATAATGAAAATTTACTAGGTTTATACTATACACCTAACGTTGATCTTTCTTTCTGTTCCATGTATATGTCAATGAAATGTTCTATTTTTACATTTATTACGTTTGACACTTTTCGATTTCCTTAAATCGCTTCGTCGCATATTTTACAATTTAAAAAATAAATAAATAAATAGTGTTGGTTTGGTACGGTACAAATTATTTAAGAGTATGCAAAATGTTGTTTCTTCTTTATTTTATTACAACATAAGTAGCCATAGGGTTAATCGGAAATACTTGATGTACGATTTCTAGACTCTCTGGAATTGAATTAAATTCTCAAACTTGAAAATATTATGCTTGATATTGATGACCATCTGTACTGACTAACTGACGTGTGGAGTTATGAACGATGCTAAGTAGTCGGGGAACTATTTATAGCAGCGTCATAGCAACATTAGTTTTCACGTACCCCGCATCTGTCCTTCACTGTTTTGCATAGAGTATCGTTGTCTAGACAATATTTTGCTTTACTTTCCAGACCAAGGTAACCTGTAAGTTAATATTTATGAATACTGGATACCCACTTTGGATTGCAGATGCCAAAAATTGGATAATTTAATTAGATTTTAGTATTTCGGTACCAACCATAATAATCTGTAAGCCTAAATGTATGTATGTAGGTATGTATTTTCCTTCGTCAACTACATTCCTATGTAAATTATGTATGCGGAAAAAATACCTTACAGATACGAACGTGAAAAACTGTCACATGATTTGCAATATTGAATTGAGTAATGACAACAATAACGATTCCCATAAAAATATGATTCGTGGTAGAAGATACACTAAAACATGCTGGTCTCTGGATGCGTCAAATGGAACAAGTTGTTTTTTTTAGTGCTATGAAATGGAATTGAACTGGATGTAATTATTGTAACTAGGTAGGTATGTAAAGGATGGCTAAAGCGAGATTTCAATAATAATTTAAATCGTATATCGATCCTTACTACTGCTACTAATAATTATTCTATTAGAGTAGAGTACATGAAAATTATCTTTCGATGTCTTTGCCACAGACATAATTAAAGATGACAGGTGTAATTAGTTATATATATTTATATATGTATGTATGTATGTATGTAATTATATTAACGAACGTCTTGTACATAATGTATTGTTCAACTTTTCAATTAATTTCATTGAAAATCAAATAATCGTCCAAAATTGTCCTCTATCTTCTACCTAGACTACCGTACGTAATATCTCGCTATATATGTATGTATAGTTATATAATCATTTGCGAAAATTACTTTAATTTTTTTTAAGAGTTCTGAAGGACACAAATGGAGTAGTTTTTGATACTTTTACTTTTCATTTCCATCTATTTTTTTCTTTTTCATGAGAGGATTGCATCAACGCACCATTTCTTTGTCGACTGTGTATATATATGCTTGCAAGTAGCAAATACTCTCGTCATACAACACTAGTTTCCTAAAGTTACAACTATGTGTTAATTATGTAGTAGGTAAATTATATATTTGTCCCGGTCGTAATTTATTATTATTATCTTGCCCCTTTTTCTTTCGTTTTCTACATGTTGTGTTTTTTTAAAATAATGGGCCACGAGATGGGGCTTGAAGGATTTTTTATCATTATTATTATTATTATTCTTATTATTATTATTATTATTATTCAACATTTCGAGAAATGTTCTATGTCGTTTCCTTTGAGAATTCCAAAGGAAGATAAAATAATAATTGTATGAATCTACTTACATTACAGCTTACGCATTCTCAAACACGCACGAATTTGGTGAGTTGAGTTGAGGGGCACAACGTGAAAGGTACCTCTATAGTGTGTAAATGTGTAAGTATGTGTGTGTGTGTGTGTGTGTGTGTGAATGTGTGTGTTTGTGTGTTAAAATAGGGTATGCTTATAAACCTGATTACAAAATGTGATACTAGTTGAGATAATTACGGTTATAAAAGAAACCAGTAGAATATTGGTGCTTGTATATTTTATGAATTAGTGAATTCTGTCTAGGTGAAAAAAAGAAGGACACTCTAAACATTTGACGGCACATTCGTGCATACATTCATCCTCACTCTAATAACGCTCTTTCTTTCTTTCGCTCTCTTTTTCTCTGTCGCTTATACAGTACGCTGCAGGTATGAACGTATGGTTATTATACTGTACACACTCTACTGTAACGCACTACTACTTAAGTACCATTTTCTACTAGAGCAAATAATTAGCATTGAAAATCCCAACTTGCACATTGAAATGAATAGCAGTAGGTTTAATGAGTATATTACTTACTTAATTAATATTATCATATTTTGGCTTTGCGATGAGGCTAGATGAGCTCCATGTTCATTTGTGTGTTGATAATGTGTGTCTTGATGAGTTAAGTTTTTTTTTTTGGATGTCTATAAATACACTTACGTAGACAAATTGGCAGAAAACTATATATACAAGTAATAATTGGTAACTGAGAAATCTTGAGGTCACTTCACTCCACAAATCCAATTCACAAAATTCAATAAATTCTTGACTGGATTCATTATATAGTAACACCTATATGTATGTATATAGATTCAATACATCTCTTCTACACAACTTGTTGAACATTTTAATTGAGTTGAAGATAGTCGACTTTTCAAATTGCAAATTGTGTGTTGTGTAGCACCATCACTATGTAATTGTATATATATATAGATATATATATATATATATTTTATATGTATATATCATCACCTAACACTAAAAATACGTGACTAAGTGTTCAACTAGCTTAAGGAGTAGATAACGTTTCAGCGCTCAGGGGAACAACTTCTTATCGTATGTAATTCTTTAGGTTGTAGTTAATCGAAATTTGTAATATTGACACGTAAACAACATTTTACGTAATTATTTAATTCCCTTATAACTAAGATTCTTATTATTATTTCATTTTATATATATATATATATTTATGTATTTATATATAGTAGGTAGTAGATATATTTATATTTTATGTGTAGACAAATGGAGTAGTTCCTCTTAGTTTCATATTTTTTTTACTGTCAGTCCGGCTCAATTCATTGACTCTAATGTAAGGAGAACATACGACCTGTACCCTTTATTTCTTTCTTTCTTTGTTTGTTTTTGTGTTGATTAATTATTGTTCAAGAAAATCGGTGGAGCGGGCTGAAGACTGAACTTTCTACGGATCGCTATCGCTGGCGAAGCGGTCACAAAAAAGTTTTAAATTCACAAAGTTGAAATTCGAACGACGGCTTGCTTGCCGGGGGAAGCTTTTGAGGATGATCCAGTAATGGGAGCGTGAGGCGAGGGGGTTCTGGACTCCAGTTCAACTGTGGCGGGAGAGGGTAGTGTGGTCAATGCAGTCGTGACAGAGGTGACTGGACTGGTCGTATTGAATCGACTTGATGACATGATGATCGAGGGTGAAGGTACGAGTTCCTTGGACGTCGTTTGACTACCACTCTTGGCCGATGATGGGATGATACGAGCTGTGGACGACGTTGACCCTCCTGACAATGCAGACATTTGCTGGGATCCACCACTAGCACCGCGGTCTGCTTTTAATCGAATCTGAATGTCGTTTAGCTCATCTGCGTCATCATCAGCTAGTTCTTGACTGTGCGTTCGATCATGCTTCTGCATAATACATACATACACAAATATTGGAACGGATCATCTTTTCAACTACCGAGAGACTACAGATACTACTAACCTCGCAGAAACAAATTGACCTGGGCAATTTATTCCTCTTCTGCAATTAACTTATATAATAATAGTATAGTTATAGCAGCCTCTTTCCCTTTTCTTTTGGCTCATAATTCTCCTGGCCTCAATAACCTACACCTATATGTAGATATTTAGGTAGGTATCTGCTATCTGTATCTGTATCTGTATCTGTATCTTCCTGGCTGCAATCTGAAATTACCTAGCTGTAGTTTAATTCCTGATCTATCTGTACCGTGCATGCACCATTCCTACCATTCCTTTATTCATTCACCTGCTCATCTCCTTTTTATCATCATCCTTCCCAATAAATTGCTGGGATGTAGATTTATTAATTCTACATAATAGAAAGGGATAGGTACAAGCTGAAAAATTGTTCTACTGTAGTGCATATTGAAAAG
>JAAXYX010004052.1:0-13007 GCA_036851915.1 Ptenothrix huangshanensis | reverse complement strand
GATATCTTATAGATTGCTAAAAACTAATTGCATCCTTGTAGTACTAACGACAAGCTGCGGACCTACTAATTAGGAAGTACACACGTGCACCTATTGGTAGGAACCGTAAAGCTTCCAATGCAATGGAACGCCCCTGTAAACGTAGCTTCAAATAAAAGATCCGCGTTCTATATTTCTCACCTTTTTGAAATCCTTTACGGTACGTATGTGTGTACCTGCGTAGCAGAATACTAGGAAGGGGCAAAAAGTACGACCCACAAATAAATATAAATATTTTTACCAAATTGGACGCATGTAATCTACTTTTATTTATTACTCTTTTATAAAATGCAAACTTTGTTACGATAATGCTTATATGTAAATATATTTTTTAAAAAAAATACCTACCAGCTGGGCATACATAGTCTTGTATTGCTAACCTTAGCGTTCCGACTTATGTAGGGAAAATAACATGGTGCTTTATTCAGAATATTAATATTTTTATTTTCCCACAATTGTAAAGAAGGGAAATGGTTAAATGAAAATCTGATTTTTAGCTCTAAGGCCAAAACCATAAAGGCTAGAGTCATAGATTCAAGATTCGAAACTTGACATCTCTTTTAAATTTAGGAAGCAATAAAAACGCAATCGACGGAATGATTTTCATATCTGAACTTGCATTAAATTGTGACAAGAGTATACATGTAATACATAATAATGACATTGGAATTCCGCAGATTCTAGTATGGCACACGAAAGCAGTCAAAAACAACTGGTCAAAGAAAGCGACAAATTTAAAACCGGGACTGGAGGAAACAAGTAATTTAAATATTCTCCTCAAAAAATTACCCAAACCCAACGCCAGTTCGAGCAATAACGGGAATGGGAACGGCAATACCAAAAATCCTAGTAGTAAAGATGCGGACAAAGCTCCACAGTCCAATGGTGGATTCTCTTTCCTACGATTTTTCTTTGGCAATAATTTTGTATAGCCTAGCTTCCATTACACATATCGTTGATGAAGAGTCCTAAAATAAGCGCCATACGTCATTCTTAATTAAACATTACGTAGCATTTTATTTGTTCTCAAGTTTCTTCAGAAACGATCTGAATTTGTAATTTGTAACTACGTAATGTAACACGGGCAGGCGCATAGCTGGGGAGGGGGAGTGCTTGGTTGCTAAAGCATCCCCCAAAATTTTGGATTTTAAACTAGATACAATTAATGGAGAGTAAATTTGAAAAACTCGTTATAACATTACTCACCTCCCCCAAAATTAATTTCCAGCTTCGCGCCTGAAAAGGTGGCCTGAATCAGGGTGATTGAATCAGTTTGTTCGCATTGATTGCATGTGGGGAGTCTTTAAATAAGAGAGATTTTTCGTTGTTGGGCCATTTTGTCCCCGTGCCATTATCTCTAGTCTGCCACCTCACAGTTTCAGACCAAAAATATAACATAATTATAATTATTATAAAAATACAGTTACGATATTCCAAATTCTTCCAAGTCTTCGACTAGCACACGACTTAAACCAATATATAATTACATACATAAGTATTTCTTAAGTAAAAGAAAGTGATTTACTTAAAACCCACACGATTTTAAACATCATCCAGTCTAAGAATTTAACACTAGGATGAAGTCAATGCAAGCGCAAATTTATTGTGACAAACGATGAATAATTTTAATGTTAGTGTAGTGATTATACACTCAACAGATTATGATATTATTATCTAATTTTCATATTAGGACGTGAAGATGTACGACGTGAATCGACGACGTATGTATGTATGTAGATTCCAGGATTCTAGCCTAGCTTTGCGCAAATGTTAAAAATTGTTAGAGAATAAAATCCTGTAAAAATCAATATCTAGTACATAGAAAGATATCATTAGTACAATGCATGCTATACGACGACGTCCTCATTAATTACTAATTAATAGGCTCAGATCAAAACAAAACACTGATTACGAGTAATACGTAAAAACATTCATACCAATGACATTAGCTAATTCAATCTTCGCATATGACTTTCAATACAATAATTATGATTACATTTCTGAAACATTAATGCCCAATTATTGCTCTTGTAAACCTTGACATTTGTAGATAGATTCCTTGAGAGGCCTTGTTATTAACTGTATGGAAATGGAAGTGAATACATACAATGGAACTTAACTTAATAAATAGTACTAAAATAAGGAGTTATATTATTATTACTGTATACAAGTCAAGATAATAGTGATGATGATGTGTTGTTATTTGATATGATATGACATTAATTACGACTTATGACATGAGCGTGAATTATGAAATAAAATGAAACCAAGATTAATGATTAATAATGTAAGTTGGACACCAATGCTAAATCAGTGTTTGTTTGTTTGTTCCCTTTTTTAAATTTGTTATCCTTTTATTTCTCCTTTTAATTTCATTTGTTTCATAAAGCGGAAAAACTTGGTTTGGGGGTTTTCGGATTTACATAGTTTTCACCCTCATATTATCATTATCACACACGCACACGCCGGGTTTTTGAATCATCCTTTTATCATCATTCATTCTTTGTAGCCATCACATCAAATTTAATCTTGGCTCAAAAACATACACAGACATACGACTCATTCCCAGACAGAATAGAATCAGCCACTGCTTTTTCAAAGATGAATTTAAGGTAATAATAAGTACGACGGATGAAGTTGTTATATATATATATGTGTGTATAGTTATGTATTATTCTACCTGCTCACGTATTATAGAATGTCTTTCAAACCCATATTGTTAGGTTTGGTTGCTTGGTTGACATAGACCACTTGACAATGATGTACAACACATACTGTCATAGTTTGGATATTTGAATTTTACAAGCATTTTTAGTTTAGTACCTACATTTCATTTGTGCTACAGTGTAAAAGAACTGATCATCTAAGCTATACCCTTTCGAATCCAAAATTCTCAAGCTATTTTGAGAGGATTACGACATTTAAAATAGATACCCAACTAAATACCCATATCAATCAATACCATCCCAATTACCCGAAACCGTTGTCTCCATTCAATTCACAAGCATAACAGAGCAACAGTAGAAGCAAAACATACGAAGGACAGCTTCAAACTTATTGTTAGCTCTTACGTAACTCCCCATGTGTAGTGTAAAAGTACCCCTGACATTTTATCGTTTTATATAATTATACACACATATTTATGTATTGTATTGTAATGTGAAGCATCATTTTTCTATGTCATTATTTCGTTCTGAAGTTTCAGTATACGTGAGTTTTGAGTAACCTTTTATTACTAGAATAATATATATATTTATAATTATATATATTAATATTCCTCAGAAATCTGAATAATACTTGTACGATTATAATTAGATATTAAGACATTTATCATCATGTAATGTAGGTATATTCTTTTTTCTGTTTGCACTTTTTAAATTTATAAAAATAATTTTGCATCATTTGCTTCAGTAAATAATCAGTACTTGATGAGTAATATATAGAATAGTTACAGCATCAACCCTGAATTATACATATAAACAAAATCTATTAATATAATTATAACTAATAAGGACAAGGACTCCAAACGATGCTCATCATTATCATATCAATATTGTGGAAGGATGTCAATAATATCCAATATAACAATAATAATAATTACATCAGCATAAATATTACACTACAATTTACACAAAAATGGAGGCGAAGAGTTGATAGGCAGCAGAGGGTGTAAGAAATTAGAAGCATTTTAAACACGATTTGAAATAACCTTCATATTTCTACCCTTGCGAAATCCACCCATCACACATTCAACCTGACATTGCACCGATATGGAGTGTGGTTTAGAAAATTCAACTGCCGCTCCAAGCCGTCTTTTCAATGCTAAGTTTCATCTTTTTGTTTAGACGAGTATGGTGTGGCAGTGAATTTCTAGGTATACTACTAAATATGCTATGAACAACTCGAGTACGTAAGCATAAGAACAACAACTAAACTCAACATTCAAATTGGATACTACAACAAAACGTAAAAATATTATGAGTAACCATCATGACAAATCATTAACGCTACATCTATACAAGTTACGTAACAATTAAACAGCAATCGCACTAAAGTCATTTCATACACTCTCTACACTTTTACGGCAAATCTCCTCTCTTTCATACTCCATCCGTGACATTAATTATATGAATCAGGTGAGTCTCTATTTCACATTTATAGAGCAATACGTCCTGGAACAAACTCAGTTAACTAATAAGTTACCGTAACAAACCAATAATTTTCATCTTCAAGAAACAATGTTGATTTTAAATAAATCATTCAATGACCCATGACGTCATTATAATTTGATAGAAACGCTAAATTGATGGAATCGTTTAAATGGAAACACGTCGACCTCTTCGTCATTACTTGTTGCTGGATTTGAATTGGAGGTTATATTTGTGTGAATGGTGTATGTTAATATTACTGGAATTTACAACTCATCCTTCTTGGGGTTATCGTCATCTTCATCTTCTTCCTCAGCCTGCTCGATCATTGTCAAATTATACAAAGATTATATTAGATTGCGCCACACAAACATGTTTTAATTTATTCGAATACATAAATATATGTTGACATCATGGCGTACTGACGAACATCATACCTTATAATTAATGTTAATGAGCGGAATATGTAATAATTTTACAGCTGTATTGTAATTGGGAATACTTAAAAAAGGGTAAGGTGAGCATTAGAAAGTATAAAGGTTTGGAATTGAATTGCAGTTAACAGATGGTGCAAAATATTTAAGTCAATAAAGCAGTGATAAGCAAGTAAGCAAATCAATTAAATTAGCAATATTATTGTTAAATATAGTTAAAAAAGTAGGCACGCACAAATAATAAGTATTAAAAAAATCATCACCTCATTGGAAGTAGTTTTACCCAGAACAAATTCTTCGAGACCCTCGAAGGTACGCACTCCAGTATAGTCTATAACCTAAAAGTGCAATCATGCAACATGTGATAATAAAAAGCAAATAATAATGCAACTACGTTAGCTACCGTTACCAATGGCGATCCAAAACTTAATAGTCACTACATAATACTAAAAGTACTATGTCCTCCATCACCAAATAAATTTTTACCAGCTAATTAGCAAAGTGAGGGCATTAAAAGTTTATAACGATGTCCTTGGATAAGAACGTTCTAACTAAATACTTAAAATAGCGGCAACAACGACAACGACTTGTGTTTAGATGTGCAGAAAAGGCAAGGTTTGAGATTAGTTGTGTCGGAAGCTATATTCGACAGAATTAAAGGAAAACGCGGCAGACAAGTCCGACAAAGCATGTCACGACTTTAAGCTTCAGCTGTACGGAAGGAGTAGCATCGGACTGTATTTTAATAGCGTAAACATGTGCTTGTGCTTTCCAATGTTTACGGGGAAGACTAACTTGTTTGTCTTTCAAAATCGATGATGCTCGTCAGTACTCATGAGAAACAGAGTACTCGTATTAGGATAAAGCCTGTCTACCACTGGGGTAGGAATATACCTGATCGGGAGCAGATTGACCATAAGATCCATCAGTTTCCAAAAATTTGGACAAACCTTCTAATGTGCGCTCGCCACTGTATTCTACGACCTGTTTTTTATTCATCATTTAAAAAATTCATTTAATTTAATTGATGGAATCAGAATCATTTCAGTCTTGACTAAGGACTAAGTTCTCAGTGTACATAAAGCGCATAAATTCTTGTGCGATTGCCCAGTTTCACTTAACGTGATGAGTCAGATCGTCAGATAGGTCAGATTAGATTGGATACAACGATGCAACGGTACAACAGTATGAACAAAATCTTTTTGCTTAAAAAATATTCTGTAATGTAAAGTACGTACCTGATTATCTCCCTTCTTAAATAACTTAATGGTTGGGAAGCTATTGATTTTGGTGTGTTCCAATTCGTTGACGGTCGAGTCCATCTTAGCGATGACAACGGTTTCGGAATCCTTGAACTTCTCACCCAACTGTAATGTAGCACGAAAAACAAAATCGATTATACACATTTCCTGTGTCAGCAATATTCTATTTTCATTTTCGATCAATTTAACATACTTTGTCGTAGATGGGAGCCAACTGCTTGCAGTGTCCGCACCATGGAGCATAGAATTCAACCAAAACATCCTTATTTTTGTCCAAGGCCACTTCGTCGAAGTTGGAGGCAACCAATACTTTAACTCCAGTTTTGTCCCAATCTTCAGGCAAGTCTTGGCTCAACAAGTGTTGTTTCAGTTTGCCTTCTAAGAATTCATTGACGAAAGCTCTCATGGCAGAACCATCACCTTCAAGAACTTCAGTTGTGGGCTTGTATTTTGCCATCTCATCGGCCAATCGGATCAAACGGGCAGCTGGGACTTCTTCCTTCTTCATTCCGAAAAATTCCAAGATACGGCCATGATCTTCATCGTCGGTGTTGATGCTTACGAAAAGAACCTAAAAAGAGCGTGACAATAGAATCAAAGTTAGATCAAATACTTGCCTTTTTATTTTTTAAATTTATTTTACTTTTCAATTGACCTGGTTCAGGCCATTTTGCAATTAACGCTACAATAAGCACAACTGAAAGCGTTATAACAAATATGTCCTGCATCTTTCCACCCTGGCACACTATAATTTAGCAGAGACAGGAGGATATGTAATGCAGTTTTAATTTACCAATAACCCTAATATGCTCAAATCACCAGTTGACTTAAGCACTCAAACTGTATTGGCCCCAGTACATATGTAATAACAAAAGCACAAGCACTCCAGCAATTTATTTAATCTACTAGCAATTATGTGTAGTTTAACATGACATTACCTTATCCTTGTAGTCAGCAGCGACAATCTTTTGGGTGGGCAAATATTTGTCATAGTGTCCAGCTTCCTTGGACAAGAACATGAGGACATGGCTTCTAATTTCTCCACCGAAAACCTTCTGGGCGGTTTCATGATTGAAGTCAACAACAAGTGGAAGAGCACTGCCCTTGACGAACTTGGTGATGGGTTCCTCAGTCAAATCAGAAGTCAAGTCATTACGTCCTTCATCAAACTGTGAAGTGCAAACACATAAAAATATTTGTTTAGAATTCCATACACCGGTTGCAAACTTAAAATTTTAGCATGTAAACATAAGATATAGTTGAAATCCGTCTTTGTTGTCTTTACCTTCTTGAAGACGACAACGGCATCACCTTCAACATTATTAGCGCTGGCAACATCAGCATTTGTCACAATAGCGAATGGATATTCATCAATACCACCAGCAGCCTTCAAGAATTCCTTGGCAGCTTCGGACTCCGCATCTTTAAAGAACCCTACAACAGCAACATCAGACTCTTCTTGGAATTGCTTAACTTCTTCAGCAGTTTCCAAAGTCTTGGCAGCAGGGCCAGTCTTTTTCAACAACCAGCTGACAATCTCGTCGGCAACTCGTCCGCCTAAAAAATAAAGAAAAGAAGCAACGTATAAATCAACACACATGCAGGCTAATGTCATTCACCCCATTACATCCATACTGTCAATATTAGTTAAGAAAACAATTGCTGAAACAGTCGACAACGGCGAGTAAATTTCAGCACTTATAGGCAGTGCATAGTCACAATTATATCCTTACCGTTGTAATCTTGGGCCTTTCCGTTTCGGTAGAATTTCAAAGTTGGGTATCCTCGGATTTGATTCTCTTCCGCTAATTCATTCTCTTCAGTAGCGTCAACTTTAGCTAATTTAATGGCAGAGCCCTTCTCTTCTAAACTCTTAGCAGCCTTAACGTACTCTGGAGCTAGAGCTTTGCAATGACCACACCAAGGTGCATCTATAAGCAAAATAAAAAGTCCAGATTATAGTAAATACATTTTCATCATAATCTAATTACAGTATGCTAGTTCAGCTACATTGATTTATGCGATCATCAATGCCATTTAGTCCTTTAATATCAGCACTAGCAGAGTATATTGTGTGTTCGTGTGTGTACCAAATGTTTAGCAGCCCATCTACACCACGATTTTATGTCTTGTCGTTGCATCCATCCATTTACTTTTGCATCAAAACAGGTCATAACTCCAAAACGCTGGGCACGGCATGTTTAGCATTTGCGTGTAGTAGTTACGTATAGACTTACGAAAAGTCTGCTTTGTCTTCTAATGTAACGCAATCCGCCACGTTAATTTTATGAAAGCTTGTACTGTAGAAGTGTAATGCATGTCTCTAGTTCTCTGGTTCTTCCTTTGGTGTAATAAATATGAAACATGATTTTACTTTCCGTTGCCCTTGCTAACCTCTTCTCGATTCTCACATAAAGAAACTATGATCATTTTTTGTAAAAAACAAAAAGGCTCCACTGCTCACGCTTCTTTCCTTTTACTCGCCCACACTTTGCTCAAATACTGCCCCGTCGATAACGATTGCATCGTTCAGCTCTGACTCTGACTTGGACATATCAATCCAATCCATCTAATATTTTATCCCACCTATATACCAACTAGTATACAACTTCCATTACACCATAATATTCGGCAGTCGAAGATAAATCAGCAACAGGCATACTAGTGGAGTGTCGTTGATCCTCAAATCCTCCATTGGGAAAAACTACTACAATATTCCAATATCGCTTCTAGAATACTTAAGAGTAAAGATCTAAGGGCTGAGTTATACTTTGCCTCTTTCAGAAAAGCCTGGATCTCGAAACAGCTGTCAATAAAATATTACACAAATAATAAAAGACGCACCGATTCGGCACAGAACTGAGACTTGTCCAAAATGTATGCGTAGGCTGAGATCTGTATCGAAAGTACATACTTTTGCTTTTAAAGGATTGAAAGTAAACTGGATTTGCTAGCTTCTATGATCCATACCAAACTAGCAGAAAAACTTCCAAAGAGCAAAATTTAGAATAATATGTATTCGCACTTGTCAGTACAAAAATAATGACAACAATAACATACAGCAATATCCTACCACTCTATTCAAAAATATGACTACCTAACCAGACAACAATAGACACTAAACTGTCATTAGACTGACGTTCTACTTTTTCACAATTTGACATTAACAATTCCTCTCAACTATCCACTCAAATACATTGCATGCATAAAATTATTACACAATAATTTTAACTGTCACTACATAGGAAGTTCCTTGTTATGATAAAACAGAGTGCACTGACTTAATGTCCTGGAGTAATAATAGCATCTTACGTGCTCAGCATGTCTGCCCAATTTCGTTCCGACACACAAAAAGTTACATTCTTTCAGCATGTATCATAGATCATAGATTTCGGGATTTCGACATTTTTGAGAAGAATCAGTGCTGTAAATTCTGGCAAAAAGACAATGTTTAAGGAGGGAGAGGGGTTTCTTTGACAAAATAAACGAAATAATATATGTAGAGATAGGAATGAATATGACGTGATGGAGTTCCCCCAAAAAATTGGCGATGATTACGTGCACACTGAACTTGTGGGAATCCAATTTCAAATCAGCAAAACATGCGTTACAATGACACAATATCCAGGACAGACTGCCATAACCGCAAAAATAATTCTAACCAAATATTTGTATCCATGTCAAAGTAGTACAATGGGTGTCGTGATACAAAATTAACAACTCATAACACTACTTGTGAACCAAGATTCGAACTTAGGAATATACAAGTCGAAACATTTCTTTGAAATCCAAGATCATCGCCATGCACTTACTAGTTGCGTAGTGTAATCACACCAAGAGTAATAATAATTACCAGAGGCACATTAGGGGCAATACAGAACTACCGCGACGTGATATCAAATAACTGGTGGATTCATATAATGCAAATTAATAAATGATAATGACCTATAATGACACGTACTAACTTGACTCAAGTTACGTGTTGAAGGTATCAATTTGAAATCCGCCTGCGTCTGTCTATCTAATCTGCTTCCACACGCTTGTAAAAGTCAGAAGTTGTCACGCTGTCTGGTTCCACATATTCTACCAGTCTACACCAGACCAGAACCAGCATGAAAAAATTAATAAGCCTTTAAACTACAAGGAATAACTCATACCACATCGGTTCGTAGTTCGAACTAATTACTTTCGAACACAATTTACCGGACCAATGCCAACAAACAAACAACCAGCTAACCAGCCAACCAAAGAGGCTCTTCAATGTACATATTCCTGGCGACTGAAGTCAAGTCAAGTTCTATAGAATCATCGTAATACACTCAAAGTACTTGCCAACAAAATGATGTCCATATCAATTGTTGAATGGACAACGGTACAGAGACAGAATGCACAGTGCATAATTGTCAAACTTTACATACATTCCTTCTCCGTCTGCTCCTACTCCTCATCGTCACCATCGTGCAGTACTATTATTATGTAAAATCATTTTAATGCCGAAATATGAATTATTTGCAAACAGAGTACATTATATTCTACCTGAAGGAAAAACCCAGAGCTACGGTCCTACCTTACCTAACTACCACACGTAGCATAGCCAACGACCACCGCTAACTACGCAATGCAACCCTACTCAACAGAGCACATAAAATTGAACGAAACCGTAAACGGCAATGGCATTCGCCAACGCTGACTTAATACTGTTTCAGCATGGCTAAAGGTGGACGTGGACGTTGAAGAGTCAACTACCTTTACCATTCCCTTGCTTGGCCTTATCATCTTGCTAGCAGTTTCTGAAACTCGTATTCCTCCTATTCGAATCATACAACTTAACTTTAGCTTCAGTTTATGCCTCTGATGACTAGACTTGTTCCCATCCGTCCATATGGTTTGACTCAGCTGAATTAATTATTATATACTATCGAATGTGAGGTTGGAAGTGTAAGTACATTGTGGGGCTAAGGAATCCGACACTACCTTCCCCTATTCACAAACTAATGAACGAGCTATAGGCTTGAGCAAGCTTTCTTGTTCGTCTTGACTGAATATCTCAACACCTACCATCAACAATAGTCATTCCTCAAATGTAAATGGATTACACATGCTGCAGCGACTCAAGTTCAAGTTTGAGAATCAAACTTCCAAAACGATCCTTAAATCCTAAATGTTCTCACTATTAACTACCTACCAACTGACTACTTAACTCTCCCAATAAATTCCAACGTGCTCTCGGTAATTACATAACCAACCAACAACTGTCAGCTGTCAATGGACAATATGCCATTCACCATTCCGCTCAGCACGACCGTCATTCTCATCAGCTTCACCAACTACCGCAGCGCCACACCATTACAATCCTAATTTGAAAGTTGTTAAACTGACAAACAAGTCTACTGCACTTAACATTGAATTTCCTCGTTACGTAAGTGAATGTTTCGCTAAACACATGTATGAATATTGCTACAATTATGTCTACCGAAAGTACAATACACGAGACTGATGAGTCGAGTTATTCATTTGCTAGCTGCTGTTTACACCATTCATTCTATCTCCTATGCTGCACACAAAGACATGACATGACAATTCAAGCATTGAATCCGCCGGTCTACTGACTCACTATAAATGGTGTAAATGGTGACGTTCGACAAACCAAAGACAGACCGGAGTCTCAGTATCAGTATCACTCTCAGCTACTGGGACCGGAATTCGGGCCAACTGATTTCCTCCTCTCCGTTGTCCGTCCTTGGCCATAATCCGTTCTCAACGTATTAACTCTTGATTCATCATAAAATTAGACACGCCTGACAATGCTGAATGGACGATGACAAAGACAATACAATCCTTAAGACTGACTGAAGGTCGTTAACTATTGAATATCAACCATGAATGATTAATAAAAGTCAAAAGTTGAAAGTACATGTAGCTACAACTATGATTGATTATTAAACTCAACTTACAGAATTCGACGAGAATAAATTCATTATCGGTGAGAGCCTGCTCGTAATTGGATTTGGTGAGGACCAGAACACCTTCGTCAGACTTGATCTCTTCACACATACAAATATTAAATCCTACTAGGAAAAAGGCGACGAGTGATGATAGTAGTAATGACTTCATGTTGACTTTTGTACGTTGACGACGACTTGTTCACTGATGGTCAACACAATCTATAATTTGTGAAATTTTGAGAAAACTACAAAATTTGGAGAAGGATGGATCCGAAGATGCTCTTCCCGTGCGTTGTCTCGTTGGAGTGGTGGTCGTGATGTGGTGCGAGTGGTGGTGTGGTGGTGGTGGTGGTGGAGGAGCAACCGGCAGTAGGCCTGGGTACGTTGTTGGAGACGAGAGTTGGGCTTCGGGTGTTTGTGGATGACAGTGGCTTGGTTGTGCTTGGGATGAGGATATTATGTTGGCATGTAGTGGCGATGGGACTGGTGATGTGAAAGACCTGAACGTGAAGGGCGAACCAAGTGTGAAATTGTTGGATGCCAACGTGGCTTGGAAAGATATGGAATCCTGGTTTAGCGTGGACTCTTCTCATTGGCTACCCCCCAACGTGGTGGGGGGGAGGAGTCACGGACGCAACCACGACAAACACTACTGTCCCGGGCCACATGCCACGCCTTCCTGCCCTGCCACCCAGCTTTTAGCTCACCGTTCACTACAACCGCATCTTCATCCAATTCCTTCTTCCTCCTTCACCTTCGGCCGGCTCCTTTCCTCATCTCAACTCATCTCATCTCATCTTATCTCCTCTCCTCCTGTCTCTCATCTTCATCTTCCTTCAACCACTTCGCTTCCTTCCCTTCACTCCCTTCAGCATTTTTATTTCCTTTTCGCATTCTCATTCCCATAATGAGCTTCAAAAAAATTATGCAAACATGTTTCATCTTCCTCTCTTCTCTTTTTAATCTGCATGTACAACAAGTTCAAGTCTTCTTCAACTAAAAATTCTAACCCTAAACTCCAGACTTGAGTGTGAGAGAGAGAGAGAGGGGGAAAGAGCAAGAGAGAGATTCGAATGAGTCTCGATCTCGAAGATTAGTTTTTTCACTTTCGTAGGTATACTTATAGGTATACTATTATCGTATAGTTGCAGTTGCATGCATATTGCTTTATTCGTAAAT